>JAVJIF010024838.1:0-30000 GCA_038442645.1 Agave tequilana | reverse complement strand
TTATACCTTATATGAGCCGAATTGGACCCAAACTGGAGGAAAATATGGTTCCGAGAGCTACGAGTGGTGTTACATAGTTTTCTATGTACAATTACTGCTAATTATCGCTGTTTCTTGTGTTAATTGGGTATTTTTAGCAAAAGTCAAACTTTAACCCTGATTGGACTGAACTAGGCCTTATAAGATACGAAAAGGGCCCAAACAGGGACAAAATGCGATTATCCAGAGCCGGGAGTAGTATTACATAATTTTTATATATAATTACTTCTAATTAAAGTTTCTTCTAGTCTTAATTTCGAAGTTTGATTAAAAGTCAAACTTTCACATTGATTGGCCTGAACTAGGAGCCAGAATATAGTTTAAACAGGGAGAAAACTTGATTTTAAAGAGCCGAGAGTAGTATTACATAGTTTCTATATGCAGTTACTACTATTAATCTTGTTTCTAGTCTTAATCTGAAAATTTGACTTTTGTCAAACTTTCAGCTCTGGTTGGCCTGAACTAGGCCTTATAAGAGCCGAATGGGACCAAACGGTAGGAAAACATAGTTTTCAAGTACCGTGAATGGTATTACGTAGTTTCTATGTACAAGTACTACAAATTAACCTTATTTCTATAATATTAATTAGAAATTTTAACTAAAAGTCAAATTTTAAACCCTGATTAGCCTGAACAGGGCCTTATTAAAGCTAAATAGGATCCAAACGGGGAGAAAATGCAGCTTTCATGAGACAGGAGTACTTTTACATTGTAACTTTGTATAATTACTACTAATTAAACTTGTTTCAGGTCTTAATTTAGATGTTTGACCGAAAGTCAAATCTTGAGCCCTTATGGGCCTGAATTAGGCCTTGTAAGAGCCGAATAGGGCTCAAACGGTAGGAAATATTATTTCAAAAGCTGAAAGTGGTATTACATTGTTTCTATGTATAATTACTACTAATTAACCTAAGTTCTAATTTTAATTAGAAAGTTTGACTAAAAGTCAAACTTTCAACTCCGATTGGTCTGAACTGGCCTTATAAGAGCCAAATAGGGCCCAGACAGGGAGAAAACCATGGTTTCCAAGAGCTGAGAGTAGTATCATATGTTGGAACTTGTTTTGATGAAGACTTATGTGACGCATGTCATTTGGAGCTCTAACACATGACGAATCAAGAGTTCTACATGATCAAGATGCCCCAAAGAGAGTTGATATGTTGTGGTTTGTAATTATGAAGTAACATGTAAAAAGCCTTGATACACACACACATATCAGAGTCAATTAGTCGACTAATACCTTCTGCAAGTCGACTAACCCAAAGTGTAGTCGACTTGACCCAACCCTAGTCGACTAATTCTGTGTGTCAAAACAGACCCAACTCTCTGTTTCTGCATTAGTCGACTTAACAGTAAATTGTAGTCGACTAATAGAATTTGTAGTCGACTAATAAAAGTCCCCTAGTCGACTAATCCCTGGTCTAGTCGACTAACAGTTAGTTGCAGTCGACTTGAATCAGTTAAACAGAAAACTGTCACTCTAACGTCTCTTGACCTAGTCGACTAATACCCAAACCTAGTCGACTAATAGTGGAAAATTTGCCTTGTATAGTCGACTAACTCCATAGGCAAGTCGACTATAGGCAGTTTCTGACTGTTGGACAGTTTTCGTTATCTGGTCTTTTGTGCAACAAATTCTAACGTTCCTATCATTTGAATTGCTCTTATAACTACCCTAGCTAACCCTAGTCTTCAGCTATATAAAGGGTAGTTAGTCCAAAGGCCAAATAACAAGAAAAATCTTCAGTTTTCCAAAGCCAAAATTCTGTCAAACTGAAAACTATTTTTCCCAACTTCAGTTCTTCACCAAAAGTCAATTTCCATTGTAAAGTTCTTGTCTCCTATACTAGACCTTGTCTACATACACATTCAGTACCAAGGCTTATAGGAAAAGTATTGTAATACTCAAAGCAATCATTGTACACGGGTGGCTTCTTGGTGTAGAGGCAGTTGTACAAGGTGATCATTGTACACGGGTGGCTTCTTGGTGTAGAGGCAGTTGTACAAGGTGAAAGGTGTTCTCCTGGTGGAAGAGAAGGTGTACACATTTGGCAAAGGGGATTTGTCAAGTGGTGTGCATGTTTGTGATTTTTGGTGTACAAAATCAAGGATAAAGGAAAATCTCAAGCGGGTGGCTTGGGGACTGGATGTAGGTCATGAGGACCGAATCAGGATAAATCTCTCTTGTTTGCGTTTGTCAATTTTCTGAGATTTACTTTCCTTTTTGTAAGTTTATTTATTTGCTTAACGTTAATCCTTCTTGTTTTAGTTTTGTGTTGACTTGGATATTTTAGATCTATAATTGCCAACAGAGATAGTTCCTCATTTGACATTATCTCGGGACCAACATTTGGTATCAGAGCGGGTTCAAGTCAACAACAAAGATGGCAACGGAGTTTTCCTCATCCCAATTCAAAGAAGGACATTCTACACAACGTCCACCGCTATTTGACGGATCCAACTACAACTATTGGAAGTGTAGAATGAAGATATACTTGCAGTCGCTCAACTACGACCTTTGGAACATCGTAGAAGCATCGTACACCAAGCCCACAACCCACTACAACACTTGGAGTGAAGATCAAAAGAAGAACGCGAACCTTGACGCCAAAGCGATAAATGCCTTGTTCTGTGCCTTAACAAAAGAAGAGTTCAACCGTGTTTCAACAGCAACTTCTGCACATCAAATATGGCATACTCTTCAGGTAACACTCGAAGGCACAAATAAAGTTAAGGAGTCTAAAATATCTGTTCTTATCCACAGGTTTGAATTATTCAAAATGGAGGAGAATGAAACCATATCTGAGATGGTTACAAGATTCACCGACATCACCAATACATTAGCATCCCTTGGAAAGGACTACACCCAAGTTGAAAGAGTTCGTAAGATCCTTCGTGCACTCACACCAGAATGGGAGAAGAAGACAATCGTCATTGAAGAGGCGAATGATCTCTCAACTATGACATTAGAAAACCTAATCGGTAATCTAATGGCATATGAAGTGCAGTTAGAAGAAAAAAAGAAGGAAGAACGACGACACCACTCAAAGAAGAAAGAACTCGCCTTCCATGCATCCTCCGACACGGACGATTCCAATGACGATGAAGAGGAGATGGCAATGCTTTCAAAGAAATTCAGGCGATTCTTAAAGTAAGGTAAATTCAAATGCTTTAATTGTAATAAACCAGGTCATATGAAGATGGATTGCCCTTTGCTCAAAAAGAAGGATAAGTACAAGAGCAAAAAGTTCAGAAAGAAGAAAAACTATGAAGCATCATCAGAATACAGTGATTCCCTCTTCCCTGATGAAGAAGAAACCACTGAGCGTGTCAACCTATATTACATGGCACTGGAAGATGATGAGGTATCGTTTACTGAACTTTCTGATGCATTTCATGAATTGTTTATTGATCTGAAAAATGAAAAATTGAAAAATAAAGTTTTATCAAAAGAAAATGAAAAACTTTTAAAGAAAAATTCATGTTATGCTTTACAAGTATCTTCTATAAATTCTCAACAAGATGAGGTTGAAAAAGTCATATCATCTTTGAAAAATGAAAATGAGAAGTTTATAAAAGAGAACATTTTTCTGAAAAAGGAAACTGAATCTTTGAATAAAAGGATTTCTATTTTAGATAAAGATATTTCAGTTTTCAAAAAGAAATATCAAGATCTTTTGCAAAATGTGACTAAGTTTAATAAAGGAAAAGAAAAATTGAATGATTTATTATCTTTTCAGAAGTTGTCACATGATAATCATTATGGTATTGGATATAATGAAAAGTCTTCATATGTTAGTAATCCATATGTGAAAAGAAAGTCTAATCATGTTTCAAAAAGAATTAGACAAAGTTTATATGGATTCCTAAGAATTTAAGTTTTCATGATAAAAATACATATATTACTTCATACATTCATGATATATGTGATTCTTGCAACTATGTGTATACTAACAGGTGAAACCAAATTCTAAATGGAATTGGACTCCTAAAGGTTAATATGATCTTTTATGTTTGGTACCCTCTAACGTTTATCTTGCAGGTACCATATAAAAGTTAATAAGAACATATATATATATATATATATATATATATATATATATATATATATATATATATATATATATATATATATACACTAATATATTTGTTGCAGGGGGAGAACAAAGTCTTTTCATATTTGTTATAACCCAATTTCTGCAGGGGGAGGAAAATATAACATATTTTCTGCAGGGGGAGCACTTGAGCACATAAAGCGTCATCATCAAAAAGGGAGAATGTTGGAACTTATTTTGATGAAGACTTATGTGACGCATGTCATTTGGAGCTCTAACACATGACGAATCAAGAGTTCTACATGATCAAGATGCCCCAAAGAGAGTTGATATGTTGTGGTTTGTAATTATGAAGTACCATGTAAAAAGCCTTGATACACACACACATATCAGAGTCAATTAGTCGACTAATACCTTCTGCAAGTCGACTAACCCAAAGTGTAGTCGACTTGACCCAACCCTAGTCGACTAATTCTGTGTGTCAAAACAGACCCAACTCTCTATTTCTGCATTAGTCGACTTGACAGTAAATTGTAGTCGACTAATAGCATTTGTAGTCGACTAATAAAAGTCCCCTAGTCGACTAATCCCTGGTCCAGTCGACTAACAGTTAGTCGCAGTCGACTTGAATCAGTTAAATAGAAAACTGTCACTCCAACGTCTCTTGACCTAGTCGACTAATACCCAAACCTAGTCGACTAATAGTGGAAAATTTGCCTTGTATAGTCGACTAACTCCATAGGCAAGTCGACTATAGGCAGTTTCTGACTGTTGGATAGTTTTCGTTATATGGTCTTTTGTGCAACGAATTCCAACGTTCCTATCATTTGAATTGCTCCTATAACTACCCTAACTAACCCTAGTCTTCAGCTATATAAAGGGTAGTTAGTCCAAAGGCCAAATAACAAGAAAAATCTTCAGTTTTCCAAAGCCAAAATTCTGTCGAACTGAAAACTGTTTTTCCAACTTCAGTTCTTCACCAAAAGTCAATTTCCATTGTGAAGTTCTCTGAAGTTCTTGTCTCCTATACTAGACCTTGCCACATACACATTCAATACCAAGGCTTATAGGAAAAGTATTGTAATACTCAAAGCAATCATTGTACACGGGTGGCTTCTTGGTGTAGAGGCAGTTGTACAAGGTGATCATTGTACACGGGTGGCTTCTTGGTGTAGAGGCAGTTGTACAAGGTGATCATTGTACACGGGTGGCTTCTTGGTGTAGAGGCAGTTGTACAAGGTGAAAGGTGTTCTCTTGGTGGAAGAGAAGGTGTACACATTTGGCAAAGGGGATTTGTCAAGTGGTGTGCATGTTTGTGATTTGGGTGTACAAAATCAAGGATAAAGGAAAATCTCAAGCGGGTGGCTTGGGGACTAGATGTAGGTCACGAGGACCGAACCAGGATAAATCTCTCTTATTTGCGTTTGTCAATTTTCTGAGATTTACTTTCCTTTTTGCAAGTTTATTTATTTGCTTAACGTTAATCCTTCTTGTTTTAGTTTTGTGTTGACTTGGATATTTTAGATCTATAATTGCCAACAGAGATAGTTCCGCATTTGACATTATCTCGGGACCAACATCATATAGTTTTTATGTAATTTTGATTAATTAAACTTGTTTATATTCTTAATTTGAAATTTTTTCAAAAAAATTAAACTTTTAGCCTCGATTGACTTAAATTAGGCCATATAAATAAGAGCTAAAAAGGGGCCAAACCAGAGGAAAACATGGTTTTCTAGAGCTGAGAGTTGTATTACATAGTTTCTATGTAAATTACTACTATTTTATCTAGTTTCTAGTTTTAATTGAGAAGTTTGACTAAAAGTCAAACTTCAGCCCCGATTGGTCTAAACGAGGCCTTATAAGAACCTAAAAAGGCCCAATCCAGGAGAATATGCTATTTTCAGGAGTTAGGAATAGTATTATATAGTTTTTATGTATAATTACTACTAATTAAACTTGTTTCTAGTCTTAATTGAAAAGTTTGACCAAAGTCAGACTTTCAGTCTCAATTTCCCTGAACTAGGCCTTATATAAGCCGAATATGACCTAACAGAGAGAAAACAAGGTTTTAAAGAGCTAGGAGTATTATTACATAGTTTCTATGTACAATTGTGGCTAATTAATCTTGTTTCAGTGTTAATTAAAAAGTTTTACCAAAAGTCAAACTTTCAGCCCCGATTGGCCTGAATTAGACCTTATAAGAGCCGAAAAGCGCCCAATCTGGGCGAAACTACGGTTTTCAAGAGCTGGGAGTAGTTACATAGTTTTTATATATAATTAATACTAATTAAACTATTTTCTGGCCTTAATTGGAGAGTTTGATCAAAAGTCACTCTTTCAGCCCAGATTGGCCTGAGCTAGGCCTTAAAAAAGCCGAATATGACCTAAATAAGGAAAAAAATATAGTTTAGGAGCTAGGAGTAGTATTACATAGTTTTTATATACAATTAATACTAATTAAACTTGTTTCTACTATTAATCAGGAAGTTCGTCTAAAAGTCAAACTTTCAGGCTCGATTGGCCTGAACAAAGCATTATAAGGGCAGAATAGGACTTAAACAAGGAGAAAACATGCTTTCAAGAGCCGAGAGTAGTATTACATAGTTTTTATATATAATTACTACTAATTAAACTTGTTTCTATTCTTTATTGGGAAGTTTGATAAAAACTCAAATCTTCAGCCCCGATTGGCTTGAACTAGGCATTATGAAAGCCGAATAAGGCTCAAATAGGGAGAAAATATCTTTTCACGAGCCGGGAGTAGTACTACATATTTTCATGTAAAATTACTACTAATTAAACTTGTTTCTATTCTTAATAGGAAAGTTTGACCAAAAGTCAAATCTTCAGCTCCAATTGGCCTCAACTAGGCATTATAAGAGCCGAACATGACCCAAACGAGAGGAAAATATGGTTTTCAAGAGCCATGAGTGGTATTACATAGTTTCTATATGCAATTACTACTAAATAACCTTGTTTCTAGTGTTAACTAGTTTAACTTATTTTAGGATTATTTGAGAATTTTTATCAAAAGTCAAATTTCAACCCTGATTGGCCTGAACTAGGCCTTATAAGAGACGAATGAGGACCAAACTGGAGGAAAAAAAGGTTTACAAGGGACGTGAATTGTATTATATATTTTCTATGTATAATTACTACTAATTAACTTTGTTTCTAGTGTTAATTGGAAAGTTTGACCTAGAGTCAAACTTTCAGCCCCGATTGGCGTGAATTAGGGAATATAAGAGCTGATTAGGGCCCAAACGGGAAAAAATGAGGTTTTCAAGAGCGAGAGTAGTATTACATAGTTTTTATGTGAAATTACCACTAATTAAACTATTTTCTAATCTTAATATGAAAGTTTGACCAAAACCCAAACTTTCGGTTCTTATTGGCCTGAACTAGGCCTTATAAGATCTGAAAGGGGCTAAACGGGAGAAAAACATGGTTTTCAAGTGCTGAGAGTGGATTATAGAGTTTCTATGCACAATTATTACTAATTAACCTTGTTTCTTATGTTAATTAGGAATTTTGATCACAAGTCAAACTTTCATTCCTGATTGGCCTGAACTAGTCCTCATAAGAGCCAATTAGGGCTCAAACGAGGTTTTCAAGAGCCAAGAGTAGTAATACATAGTTTTTATATATAATTACTATTAATTAAACTAATTTTTAGTCTTAATTGGGAAGTTTTACTAAAAGTCAAACTTTCAACCCTGTTAACCTGAATTAGGCCTTATAAGAGCCAATTAGGGTCCAAACGGGAAGAAAATGAGGTTTTTAAGTGCCGGGAGTAGTATGACATAGTTTCATGTATAATTACTACTAATTAAACTAGTTTCCAGTCTTAATTAGGAAGTTTAGTAAAATTAAACTTTCAACCCCAATTGGCCTGAATTAGGCCTTATAAGAGCCGATTAGGGCCAAACGAGGAGAAAACGTGGTTTTCAAGAGCCCATAGTAGTATGATAGTGTTTTTATATATAATTACTACTAATTAAACTTGTTTCTAGTTTTTATTGGGAAGTTTGACTAATAATCAAACTTTCAACACCGATTGGCCTGAACTAGGCCTTATAAGAGCCGAATGGGACCAAACGGGAGGAAAACATGGTTTTTAAGGGCCGTCAATGGTATTACTTAGTTTCTATGTACAATTAATACTAATTAACCTTGTCTCTAGTAAGTTCGATCAAAAGTTGTTACAGCCCCAATTGGCCTGAACCAGTCCTTATAATAGCCGCCCAAACGAGGAGAAAATAATGTTTTCAAGAGATAAGAGTATTAATACATAGTTTTTTTGCATAATTACTACGATTAAACTAGTTTCTAGTCTTAATTGGAAAGTTTTATCAAAAATCAAACTTTCTGCCCCGATTGGCCTGGACTAGGCTTTATAATAGCCGAATAGGAACCAAATGGGAGGAAAATATGATTTTTAAGGGTCGTGAATGGTATTGCATAGTTCTATGTACAATTACTTCTGATTAACCTAATTTCTATTGTTAATTTGGAAGCTTAACTAAAAGTCAAACTTTAAAGCCCTGTTAACCTGAACTAGGCCTTATTAGAGCTGAATAGGGTCCAAATGGGGAGAAAATGTAGTTTTCAAGAGCAGCGAGTAGTATTACATAGTTTTTATGTATAATTCCTACTAATTAAACTTGTTTCTAGTCTTAATTGGAAAGTTTGACCAAAGTCAGACTTTCTGTCCCGATTGCCCTAAATTAGGCCTTATATGAGCCGAATATGACCTAAATAGAGATAAAACATGATTTTAAAGCGCCAGGAGTATTATTACATAGTTTCTATGTACAATTGTGGCTAATTAATCTTGTTTCTAGTGTTAATTGGAAAATTTGATAAAGAGTCAAACGTTCAGCCCTGATTGGCTTAAACTAGGCCTTATAAGAGCCAAAATAGGGTTTTCAAGAGCTGGGAGTAGTATTACATAATTTTTATGTATAATTACTACTAATTAAACTTGTTTCTGGCCTTAATTGGAGATTTTGATCAAAAGTCACTCTTTCCGCCCAGATTGGCCTAAGCTAGGCCTTTAAAAAGTCGAATATGACCTAAACAGGGAGAAAATATTGTTTAGGAGCTAGGAGTAGTATTACATAGTTTCTATATACAATTACAACTAATTAATTTGTTTCTACTATTAATCAGCAAGTTCGTATAAGAGTCAAATTTTCAGGCTCGATTGGCCTGAACTAGGCATTATAAGAGCAGAATAAGACTCAAATAAGGAGAAAACATACTTTCAAGAGCCGGAGTAGTATTACATAGTTTTTATGTATAATTACTATTAATTAAACTTGTTTCTATACTTTATTGGGAAGTTTAATTAAAAAGTCAAATCTTCAGCCCCGATTGGCCTGAACTAGGCATTAGAAAAGCCGAATAGAGCTCAAACAGGGAGAAAATATCTTTTCAAGAGCCGAGAGTAGTACTACATAGTTTTTATGTAAAATTACTATTAATTAAATTTGTTTCTATTCTTAATAGGGAAGTTTGACCATAAGTCAAATCTTCAGCCCCGACTGGCCTTAACTGGGCATTATAAGAGCCGAACATGACCCAAACGAGAGGAAAATATGATTTTCAAGAGACGTGAGTGGTATTACATAGTTTCTATATGCAATTACTACTAAATAACCTTGTTTCTAGTGTTAACTAGTTTAACTTGCTTTAGGATTATTTGAGAATTTTTGCCAAAAGTCAAATTTCAGCCCTGATTGGCCTGAACTAAGCCTTATAAGAGACAAATGGGGACAAACTAGAGGAAAACAAGGTTTAAACTGGACGTGAATGGTATTACATAGTTTCTATGTATAATTACTACTAATTAACTTTGTTTCTAGTGTTAATTAAAAAGTTTGACCTAGAGTCAAACTTTCAGCCCCGATTGGCCTAAACTAGGCAATATAGAGCTGATTAGGGCCCAAATGGGATAAAAATGAGGTTTTCAAGAGCCGAGAATAGTATGACATAGTTTTTATGTACAATTACCACTAATTAAACTATTTTCTAGTCTCAATATGAAAGTTTGACCAAACCCAAACCTTCAGTTCTTATTAGCATGAACTAGGCCTTATAAGAGCTGAATGGGGCCAAACGGGAGAAAAACATGATTTTTAAGTGCTGAGAGTGGATTATAGAGTTTCTATACACACTTATTACTAATTAATCTTGTTTCTTATGTTAATTTAGAATTTTGATCAAAAGTCAAACTTTCTGTCCTGATTGGCCTGAACTAGGCCTTGTAAGAGCCGATTAGGGATCAAACAATGTTTTTAAGAGCCGAGAGTAGTAATACATAGTTTTTATGTATAATTACTTTTAATTAAACTAGTTTCTAGTCTTAATTGAGAAGTTTTACTAAAAGTCAAACTTTCAACCCCGATTGGCCTGAATTAGGCCTTATAAGAGCTGATTAGGGCCCAAACGAGGAGAAAATGAGATTTTCAAGTACCGGGAGTAGTATGACATAGTTTCATGTATAAAATTACTACTAATTAAACTAGTTTCCAGTCTTAATTGGGAAGTGTAGGCTGTCTAAAAAATGTCCAAAACAGACAAGCCACTAAGAAAGCAGAGTCTCAGCATCAAAAGCGCGTCGGCCCGAAGCCCGCGTCTCAGTACCAAGGCGCGTCGGCCCGAAGCCCGCGTCTCAGCATCCAAGGCGCGTTGGCTCGACACCCGCGTCTCAGCATCCAAGGCGCGTTGGCTCGACACCCGCGTCTCAGTACCAAGGCGCGTCGGCCCAAAGACCGCGTCTCAGTACCAAGGCGCGTCGGCTCGACACCCGCGTCTCAGCATCCAAGGCGCGTTGGCTCGACACCCGCGTCTCAGTACCAAGGCGCGTCGGCCCAAAGACCGCGTCTCAGTACCAAGGCGCGTCGGCTCGACACCCGCGTCTCATCATCCAAGGCGCGTTGGCTCGACACCCGCGTCTCAGCATCCAAGGCGCGTTGGCTCGACACCCGCGTCTCAGTTGCAACTACCCGAAATAAAGGGCCAGTCACCGCGCATGTAGCGGGTAGTGGCCCCTCAATCAGGAGTGTTTTCAGGAGGGCACGATCACCCCCTAAAAACCCTATAAATAGTTCCGTCACTATTGAAGGAGGGGACGATTGACGACGAGAAGGAAAAAGGACGACAATCAAAGGAGAGATCAACGACAGAGAGAGAGAAAACCCTTCAGCGAGCTTACTAAGTACTAGCCGCTCTTCGCCTACCTCCTCTTTGAGAGTTTTGGTAGACTGAGCTGAGTTACTCTTTCTATCGACCGAAGAGAAGACCCCCTGACGGTCTAGGACGGTCATCTGGTCAACGGAGAACAAGATTCACTCTCCATCGCCACACGAAGAATCCAGCCTTAAACAAAGGGAAGATTCAGACATCCTCCCTCCCTTGTAACTGGAAAAGAAGGAAGAGTAGTTCTTTTGGTTGTAATCGTTTCGCTTGAATCAAGGAAATCTTTTACAGCTAAAACCACTTTCTCCGACCACCAAATTTTCCGGCCCCTACAAGAGATGGCGACTCCGCTGGGGACTACCTTCGTTACTGACGAGCGCACCGTGGTGCAAGATGACGTTCTCCGTAAGGGGAAAATGGTCGAATCCCTCGTCGTCGAGTTCGACCAGGCGAAGTATGAAGAGTTCCTCTCTTCTGGCTCCAAGAGCCCAAAGACCCGCGTCTGCCGCAGGGTCTCAACTGAAAAGCTACCCGAAGCCCAATCTGAGGCTCTGCCGGGTGCCGATGCCCACTGTGCCAAGACAAGTTCACGCGCGCCAACGCCTCCCAGAAGGCCCGCGTGTGTCCCAGGCACCACTGCTGCTGCGATCAACTGCGTCGCGCAGAATACCCGCGTCAACGTCTCTCAAGAGACCCGCGTGGTGAACACTCTTGGTTCTATAAACCAGGATGTTGTTGGTTTCTCTCCACCTCCTCGACGCAACCGGAATGCTGAGCGTCGACAGAGGAGACGCGCGCGTCAACTCCAAGTCGGAACCGTTGGTTGTCTGACTGGGGGTGGACGCGGCGTACAATCTGATGCCTTGCCCGCACCTCGTCCAGTGCGTGAGATCCGCGTTTGGCGACCCAAACGCGAGACCCCTCAAGTTGAGTCCTCCGAGGACCAACTCATCAAACGCCAGGGTGAAACCTCCGCGTCTTTTCAAACGCAGGAAGTACGCACTCATAGGCGTGGGGCCCAGCAGCCCACTCTCTCCCAAGTCTCTCTGCTCCAACGCAGCAGACAGCAACGCAAAGTCGCGTCTCATATCAACAGAGACGCCAGACGCGCGTGACGCAGCCGCGACGCAACAGCCGCGTTTCTGAAACCTGTGTCCAGGCTGAACAGCACATGACTGTCTCTCCGTCGTCGACATTGCGAGACCAGTCTCTTTAATCCCCCTCCCACAGATTTGAGGGATTATTTGACAAGAAAAGGAGTGCCAATCAGACCACTTCTCCATGCTGCTGTCAACAGCTCATCCAGATACTCTCTGGATGCCATTGCGAGTCAGGCCTGCACCAGCCGTCTTTAATTAGACAGCTGACCCTGATTCCCCCGTCAGCCAAGAGAAGACGCTCCCACAGGAGGAGAACCTTCTCAGATGTTGAATACCCGGAGCTTACTGCAAACATGACTAGCAGAAGTAAGGGAAAACAACTAATGGTCAACTCAGAGGAATCTGACTCTGAACCGGAGGGGGTGTATCAACACACTCGCACCCGGACAGGGGCCATTCCCCCAATTGACTATAATGCCTTAGCCCGCGGCATTAGAATGGGTGGTTCTCACTCCGCTATAGTGGAGTCGCAGGCTTCAAACTCTTCCGTCGAGAAGGAGGCTTCCGCCTACATGGCCGACACTCCTGAGGAGACGACCAGGCGTTTAGAGCAGACGCAGAAGCACCAGATGGATATAATCGCCTCTCAACAGAGATCCATTGACTCCCTTAAGCATATGCTTGAGAAATTGCTTGAAGAAAGAGCGAGATCTCCTCCTAGACGACCGAAGGGGAAAGGGAGAAAGGGAGGAAGCCCACCCTCCGAATCTTCTGACGAGACACGGCGATCTACCTCGGATGTGTCCAAGCCCTCGTCGCAGGCAAGAAGCGACCCAGACCCGGAAAAGGCTCATACTAAAAGAATGAGCCTGCTGGAGCAACGACTCAATGCCCTTGCCAGTCGTAAAGATCTCCAAGAAGCAGGAGTGGTCCGGCCCTATCCGGCTGAGTGGGACTTAGTTCCATACCCTCCTAAGTTCAAGGCTCCAACCCTCCAAGCATTCGACGGGAAGGGGTCACCCAACCAGCATATCTACTACTTCAAATCCCAGACCGGGAACGTGGTAGATAATGACGCCATCCTGGCGCGACTGTTCATCGGCACCCTGAAAGGGTTGGCTTTTGAGTGGTTTATGAAGCTCCCGGAGGGTTCTATCAAGAACTGGGGGGATCTAGAGAAGCTGTTCTTGACACGCTTCTTCGAAGACGACTCCGAAGTTACAATGCCTACCCTTTTAGCTACAAAACAGCGAAAGGGAGAGTCCGTCAAGTCTTTCGTAGAAAGATTTCGGAACATGGCACTCCGATGTCCAAGCGGCATGACCCAGGCCACCCTGGTGGAAACATGTCGCCATAATCTCCAAACCTCACTCCTTGCTCAAATAGGAGTTGCTGAAAGCCGCACCTGGAAACAATTAGTCCAGCAAGGTGAACAGGCTGAGGAGATTGTCGCCCGCGTCAGAGCGGAAGAAGGCAAGCCCAGGCCAGAGAGGTCGACAAGGCGTGCACCAGACACATCCCTCCAAACCAAGCGGAAGGATAATTTGGCGACGGAGACCAAATCTCCCACCAAACCTCAAACAGGCAGGGCAAGTGGCTCTTCAAGCCAGCCACGCCCCAACAAGCAGTATTCCTTCAAGGAGGAACACGTCGATTCGCTCTTCAAGCTACTCAACAAGAGCAATCGACTGAAGCTCCCTGAAATTAGGCGCCCGGAGGAAGTCGGCAAGACCGACAATCCCACCTACTGCTTATACCACAGGATGCTCGGACATCCTACCAAAAGCTGCTACGTCTTTAAGGACATCCTTCAAGCTCTGATTGACGCGGAGGTATTAAAACTCCGACCGGAGCAAAGAAGATGACAGCCAACATGACGTCGATTCTCCAGTTTGGGACACGACCCCCGACACCCGTGGGGGTGATCTCTGTCCCGAAAGGAGAACTGAGGGTGGTCAACACAGACCCTCATCAGTAGCGGGAGAAAGGCTTGGTACCCATCCCTACACCTCGAGGGGAAATCATGTGGGTCCACCCTGACCTCGTCGACGAGCAACAATGGACGACTGTGACCAACAGGAAGTCCAAAGGCAAAGGGAAGACTTCATCTTGCCATGTGATATGCGCTTCCTCTCGAGAAGCGGACACTGATGTTCCCTCGCTGACTGACTCAGAGCAGGAAACAATAGTCCTGGCCGCAGAGCCCAGCCAACCTACGGCGGGGACCCGTTCAGGACAGGCATACTTGAAGCAGTACGGCGAGACAGCAGCGGCTTCTCCGCAACCAGCCGTAGAACCAGCCAAGCCCTCCACGAAACCACCTGTGGAGAAACAGAAAGAAACCCGGTTTTCTCGGGCTCTTCTAAAAGGTGCAGCAGAAGGATCCTCGACACCTTACCGCTTCGACGTCTTGGCTCAACTAGCCAACATCCCGCACGCATCACCTTGTATGAACTCCTGAGGCTATCAAAGTCAACCAGAGAGGCTCTACAAGAAGCTTTGGCAAACGCTGAGGTCTTCATGACTCGTGTGCCAAGGGAGGAAGATGTAGAGGATTGCCTCCACGCCTCCCCAAATGCTCCCTGCATCACCTTCACAACAGACGACATGCAGGTTAAAGGGAAGCATGACCGACCCCTATACTTCACAGGGTATATTGGGTCATCCGAGGTGAACCGCATCCAGGTAGACCCAGGGTCTGCGCTAAGCATCATACCTCGCCGGGTTATGCAGTTTCTAGGCATTCCTACCCATCGTCTGAGCCCTACCCAGACGACTATTTACGGGTTCAATGCCAACAGCTCCCGCCCAATGGGGAAGATCAAGCTCAAATGCCAGATCGGGAGTCTCAAGTCGGAAGTGACGTGTTACGTCATTGACGCGGACACTTCCTACAACCTGTTGCTGGGACGACCATGGATTCACCGCAATTCCATCGTTCCCTCTACTCTCCACCAAGTCATGAAATACATTGACGAGAGTGGACAGGTCCGAACGTTGATTGCCGAAAGGCATCCGTTTAAAGGGTTGAAAATTATTTCACGGACTCCCTCTTATATCAGGATCCGGAGGAGACTAATGAAACCCCACAACCAGAGGAGCCAGACTCTGGTAATGAAGCTGACATTGAGCCTGAGAAAGAAGAGTGCCTGTGGGAGTTGGAACCACTTGTAAAGAGCACTAATAAGCTCGATGTTGATACCACCGACGATGCGGGTGGTTGGTACATTAATGAAGATTTAGATTTTGCGTATTTTCCTGTGTATGTTTCCGATTCAATACCGTCGGATACCACTACCGACGTGGACGATGACCTCTGGTCGGCAATAGATGCTTTGACATCTTTGCATGTACCGGTGAAATCATCCTTCGGGACATACCAAGATAATGGTGACGCGCAAGAGTCTGTATTCATGGTTCCAGCCAGACGAAAAGGCCAAAGACCAATACTTTTTGGGCGAATCGCATCTGAACCAATGCCCCACGAAGAATCGGAAGGTGAGGATGAATCCCCTCAGTTCGATCATTATGAACCGAAAACGCTCAAGATGATGAAGCGCATGGGGTATGATCTAACCAACAGGCCTGGGTTGAACTTCGGAAAAGGAAGAAGAACACTGCTTCGATCCTTTGTACCGAAAGGGAAAACCCCTGATTACTATCATCAGACACGCCGGGGGTTGGGCTATATATCAACCCCAGTGCCATCAGCCTCTGATTCGGAGAGACTGTCAAGTCATGACTGCTCATCAGACACGTCGTCGTGGGAATCAGATGTCAGTGTCGGCAACATCTTCAAAGGGCTGTCAGTAAATATGGTTTCGACAAGCCATATGGAGGATGAAGATGAAGAAATGATCCAATCTGATACAGACCCTTGGATCAAACATTTGAATGCTCTTTGGGATATCCGCTTTGAACAGCGTGAGCCACCCACAGAAGACAAGGTTGTTCAAGTCAACCTAGGAGATGAAGCCAATCCTAAACCCATCTTCATAAGTGACGGCCTGTCACCTTCGGAGAAGAAGAATTTAATATCTCTTGTACAAGAGTATATAGATGTCTTCGCCTGGAATTATGAGGACATGCCTGGACTTGATCCTCAAGTGGCTATGCATCGCCTCAACATCAATCCGGACATGAAGCCTGTTAAACAACAGCAGCGACGGTTCCGTCCAGAGATAATGGAGGCAATTCAATCAGAAGTTAGAAAGCTCATTGATTCCGGCTTCATCGGGAAGAACAACATCCCGACTGGGTAGCCAACACATCGTCCCCGTCGCCAAGAAGAACGGGAAGATCCGGATCTGCATCGACTTCCGTGATCTAAACGAGGCCTGCCCTAAAGACGAATTCCCATTGCCAATCACAGATGTCATGATTGACAATACTTGTGGATTCGAGCGAATGTCCTTTATGGACGGGTTCTCAGGATATAATCAAATCAAGATGTATCCCGATGACGAAAAGCACACCTCCTTCAGGACACCTCTAGGGGTATATTGCTACACCGTCATGCCCTTCGGTCTGAAAAATGCGGGGGCAACCTACCAAAGGGCCATGAATGCCATTTTCCATCGGCAGATACGCAAAACGGTGGAATGTTATGTCGACGACATCGCGGTGAAAAGCCGCACTAAAGGTGATCACATAGCAGACCTGAGGGTGGTCTTCGACATCATGCGGGCTCATCAATTGAAGATGAACCCCACCAAGTCCTTCCTGGGGGTAGCCAGTGGCAAATTCCTAGGGTTTGTTGTGACTTCCACAGGAATCCATTTGGATCCGGAGAAAGTCCGTGCTATCCAAGAGATGCAACCCCCCAGAAGCCTCAAGGAGCTCAGAGGATTACAAGGACGATTGGCATACATCCGCAGATTCATTTCAAATCTCTCCGGGAGATGCCAACCCTTCGCTAAGCTGATGAAGAAGGGCGTTTCGTTCATTTGGGACGACGCTTGCCAGCAAGCATTTGAGGAGATCAAGCACTACCTCACCCAACCACCAGTCCTGGCAGCTCCGGTATCCGGAAAGCCTTTCCTGGTGTACGTCCGATCAATGGATCATTCTTTGGGAGCTCTACTAGCTCAGAATGATGACCAGGGGCGAGAACAAGCAATCTACTACCTAAGTAGAACGATGATCGGAACCGAACATCGGTATAACCCGATCGAGAAGGAATGTTTGGCATTAGTGTTCGCCATTCAGAAAATGCGACACTATCTGGTAGGCCAGACTATAAATGTCATATCAAAAGTCAACCCCCTGAGGTTACTCATGACAAAGCCTTCTTCACTAAATGGCCGGCTGGCAAAATGGGCCATATTGCTCTCTCAATACGAGATGCACTTCCTACCCCAAAAAGCCATTAAAGGACAAGCGGTGGCGGACTTCCTAGCTGAACACCCAGATCCCAGGGCAGCCAAACTCTACGAGGATCTCCCAGATGAGGTCGCCGAAGTCTGCCTAGCTCAGACGTCGTTCGAAAGTCAAGTATGGCAACTTTTCTTCGACGGTGCATCAAGGGCAAGCCCGAAGGGACACACAGTAGCGGGGGTAGGAGTGGTACTCGTCTCCCCACAAAATTATGTGATTCCCCGAGCTATCTCGTTAACCGAGCCCTGTTCCAACAATGTGGCGGAATACAACGCTCTTTTGATTGGGATGCAATTCGCCGATGAGATTGGCGTTAAAAATCTCGAGGCATACGGTGATTCTAAACTCATCGTCAGCCAAGTTCGCGGAGAGTATGAGGTCAGGCATGAAGATCTAGTACCCTACTACAACGCGACAATCCACATGGCCGAGAGGTTTTCAAACTTCTACATCGACCATGTACCGCGCAAGCAAAATGCGCATGCAGATGCACTTGCATCCCTTGCTGCCTCCTTAGCTCTTCCAGCCGGAGCAATGGAGAAGGTATTCGTCTATAGCCACGACCTATACTGCCCAAAAAGTCCCTCGGAGACTACCAGAGGTCAACGGGAGATCGTCGCGATAAGGAAACACTTGAAGTGTCGACCGATCTAGAGCTTAAAGACTGGCGATTCCCCTACATTGATTTTGTCTTGTACGGCATCTTGCCCGAAGACACCAGGGAGGCGGCTGCCATCCGAAGGAAAGCCTCCAAATTCTACTACAATGCGATTTCGCGAACATTGTATCGTAGATCGCATGACGGGATCCTGCTCCGGTGCCTCTCATCAAAAGAAGCCCACGAAGTGTTGAAAGAAGCCCACGATGGTACGTGTGGAGCTCATCAACCTGGCCCGAAGCTGGCAAACCGACTCCAAAGATTGGGTTACTACTGGCCCAAGATGGTTGCCGATGCTGTTGCCTATGCCAAAAGATGTCACGCCTGTCAAATACATGGCGATTTCATCCATCAAGCACCAGGATACCTCCACTCTACGACCTCTACCTGGCCGTTCGAAATGTGGGGGATGGACGTGGTTGGTCCTATCAGCCCACCATCATCAAAGGGACATCGGTTCATCCTAGCGATAACCGATTACTTCTCAAAGTGGGCCGAAGCTATCCCTTTGAAAGAGGTGAAATCTTCTAACGTGATCAAGTTCGTGAAACATCACGTTATTTACCGCTTCGGTGTGCCTCGGCGGATTGTCCATGACAATGGACCCCAGTTCATCAGCCAGGCTTTTCAGAGATTCTGCGCCAAGTTCAGAATCCAGAGTGTGTCATCAACGGCATACTATCCGCCCGCTAACGGCCTCGCAGAAGCTTTCAATAAGACTATTGGCAAGCTTCTCAAGAAATTCGTCTCGAAAAGTCAACGAGACTGGGACGATAAGTTGGGCGAATGCTTATGGGCCTATCGCACGACTGTGCGAACCCCAACTAAAGCCACGCCATTTTCCTTGGTGTACGGATGCGAAGCCGTCCTTCCACTGGAAATCCAAATTCCATCTCTTCGCGTCGCCTTGACAGCGGAAATGACAACAGAGGAGAAGCATCGACAGCGACTCCAAGAATTGGAAGCCTTGGATGACAAGCGTCTGCAGGCCCAACAACAAATCGAGCTTTATCAAGCTCGTATCACCAGAGCCTTCAACAAGAAAGTCAAATCGCGAACTTTCAGGAAAGGCGACCTCGTCTTAGCCGTCCGAAGACCCATGGTCATGACACACAAGACGAAAGGAAAATTCCAACCCAAATGGGAAGGACCATTTGTGGTAGAGTCAGTCTACTCAAATGGATCGTATCGCCTCATAACCTCAAATGGCGATACACTCATGATGCCAATCAATGGCAAATTCCTGAAGAAATACTATCCCTAGATGGCATTCTTCCACCGATCAAGTTAAAAATACACCTCTGATCGGAAACATCCAACGCCTCCGACGGCTAAAAGATAGGAGAAAATGTTGGCTTTTAAGTCCAACATAAGTCTTCGACAACTCATCATGCTGAGGGGAATAGCATGGCTAGCCCAACTCAAACGGTAGTTGGTAAAGGCATGACAAACCCGTTGACAGCTGAGGATTTGCTAAAAATCCTAAGGGACACGTTCCCATTTGATCCGACGCCTCCGACGGCTAAGGATAGAGGAAAATGTTGGCTTTTAAGTCCAACATAAGTCTTCGACAACTCATCATGCTGAGGGGAATAGCATGGCTAGCCCAACTCAAACGGTAGTTGGTAAAGGCATCTCAAATCCGTTGATAGCTGAGGGTTTGCTAAAAATCCTAAGTGGACTTGATTCCACTCTTCCCTCCAAAAATCCCTTACCAATTCTCATCCATAGAATGGTAGGACCACAAAATGCAATCATTACTATGTTAACACTATACCTCTGGTAATGAATACTCTTTGTCAAGTATAAACCTTGCTTGTTAACTCTGCATAGAGTAACAAACTCTCAAATTTGCCAAGTTAACACTATACCTCTGGCACTTCAAATTCCACTTGTCAATTCTCATCAATAGAATGACAGGTCCTCAAATTGCTCCTATCGCAAGCAAATTCTTGTCAAGTTAATATCACACCTCTGACAAAACTACTGTTTAAAGTTAACATTACACCTCTAAGCAGTACATCGAGTGCCTGTCAAGTTAATATCACACCTCTGATAGTCACCTTTCTTCAGACTTCTGTATCGAAGCTGAAATGGACGATGCCAAGTTAACACTACACTTCTAGCATCCGAGTCATCGCTAAGTTCAACAATACACCTATGGCCATGACCTTTCCTCGACTTCTTCGTCTAAGTCGAGATGACCAATGCTAAGTTCAACATCACACCTCTAGCATTACCTCACTGTTAAGTTAAACATTACACCTATGACAGTGACATTCTGAGTTAAGTTAATATCACACCTCTGACTCACATCCTTGTCGAGTTAACACCACACTTCTGACAAGACTATCTCCAACCCGTTAAGTTAATATCACACCTCTAACGGTGAAAGCTTTACTAGATTCCTCGCGGGTCTAGTTTCACTTGTTATTCTCTTCAACAGAATAACAGGTCCACCTAAAGACATTGTTAGGTTAACATTACACCACTGACAATGTTTTATCAAATTCCCCAGCTGACCTTGAATCAAGTCAATCCTAGACACTTGACAAAAGTTCACCTTCTCTGGGAGCACGCATTCCCCCTCACTTTCTTTTATAAAGTGGCGGGTCCACCAAAATCATTCTTTTGCTTCTAAAACAAAACATTCAAGACAACAGAAAGAGGCAAAAAGAAAAGTGTCACTTTTATTCATATCCAAACACATGAAAGTGATACAAAACGCTCTCTTATACAATAAGATTGAGTGTTACAATTAAGGAGTACAAAGAAGTCCCTCTCTCTCTCTGAGGCCGTACTCACTCCTTGAAGCCGCATCTGATCCTAAGTGCATGATGTCTGAAGAAGTGGCGACTGTTGGAACCGGTTGCACTTTGATGCATGACGCCAACTTCGAAAGCGCCCTAGCTGACCAAGCCAAGAGCAATGGTGTTCTTGAGGTCCGGTGGCAACAGAAGGTCCTGCAACCCTTCGTTCAGGCGCGCCTCTTTCCCTAGTAGACCATCCAACAAACATGGAGTCACTCTTGGGGTGAGAGCGGAAGTTTCGGAGTCATCACAAAGGATGCCACCCTCCACTAGGTCCAGCGGCAGCAGAGAGTCCTGCATTCATCACCATCCCTTTCCCCAGCAGGCCATCCAACGGAATGTCCTTGATGTCACTTCTGGGGTAGGGAGAGGAAGAGGATCTCATCCGCCACCGCAACCGCCGGACCACCCTCGCCGATACTCAGCCTATCCGTCTCTTGCACCAGATCTGAAGAGACCTTGGCGAGGGTTGGGTCCTCGTCAGAGATGTAATATACTCTCTTATAGGTGACGAGGACCATAATATATTCTCTCATAGGTGAACGTTGAACGAGTTCGCCGACCGAAGTATTCTTCCAAGGGCCCAGCAAACCTGCAAGGAACAAAAGAGAGAATAAGAACAATCTGCAACTTAGTGTAAACAGAGAAAAACTAAGTCAGCAGAGGCGAACGCGGGAATGATCCGCGCAGTCAGCCAAACGCGGGAATGATCCATGCAGTCTGCCAAGACGCAGGAATGACACGCGCAGCAAGCCAAACTGTTGCGTCAGCAGAGACAAACGCGAATCAAAACGCGGTCCCATTCTGCGCCTAGGTCAAAGAGCACAAACGCCGAAAAGGCACAGACGCCGAAAATTGCCATCTCCATGAACAGGAGTTGCAAGGTGCGGGTCTGAAACCTTTTTTGGAATTTGTCCAAGGCATTGGCCATGAAACGCGCTAAGGCATAAGCCATAAAACGCGCCAACGCCAAGTGCCAAAGATTCCTGCACGCGCGTCCGGAGAAGTTCAGGTCTATGGTACAAATTCCAGAAGGAGTGCACCAATGCAGACTTCATGAGGGGGTCCAGATGACATGAAGCCAAGGTACAGGCCATGGTAAATCTAAAATGTCATGGTGAAACGAACGGCATACCCGTGGAGACCTCTATCAAGAGTTGTACTCTCTGCACCAGGACGCAAACGCGGTCACAAGGCAAAGAGTTGTTTTCTCCTAAAGAGACCAAACAGGAGCTTAAAAGCCCTGGGTCATCTTCAGAGCCTTCCTCATCCATGGAGACAATTCGCTGAGGAAGATGAAGCTTCTCAAAGCGCTCTCTCTTTCAAAAAACAAAATAGTCCAAAGGCAGGATTGAAGGGAGAAGGGGCGCCCTATTTATAGGCAACTCCTGATAATAGCGATTAATGGCCCCGTAATCTGAACCGCCGGCATTAATAACTGCACAACTGCCAAGATCCAATAAGGGCCGGACGCGTGTAACGCTGCTTCGAGAACCGCCGCTGGCGCTGATCTCCAACCGCCCGCACTGTTTCTCGTTTAAGAGAATCAATACTCAAGCCCAATCAGCAGCCGACGCGTGGACAACTGCTTCGGGAAACAAAGCGGAAAATCCGCATCTGATATTTAAAGATCACACCAAATCCCTATGACAGGCTGTATGTAACGCCTGGGAGTTTACACCCAGACGCGGATTGAAGAACTATCCACACATCCGCGTCCCAGAAAGATGCCCGCGCGAGTCAAAGTCGCGTCCCCTCAGAGAGCACTTAATCCATTTTTGAATTAAGGGAAAGGCACAAGGCTGCGTCTCCCGTGTCTGCCTGATCCGCTTCCTTCTTCGCAGAAGCAGATCCGCGCTATTCAGAGCCGCGTCTCCCTGAATGAATGCCGCTTCTCATGAAACAATGATGGCCGCGTCTCCCTATGGATTGATGCTGCGTCTTGTCAAAAGGACTGGCTGCGTCTCCCGCGTCTGCCTGATCCGCTTCCTTCTTCGCAGAAGCAGATCCGCGTTATTCAGAGCCGCGTCTCCCTGAATGAATGCCGCGTCTCATGAAACAATGATGGCCGCGTCTCCCTATGGATTGATGCTGCGTCTTGTCAAAAGGACTTAGTCCTGCCTAAGTTCTCATGAACTAAGAACCGCGTCTCACCCTGTGATTGACGCTGCGTTCGGAGGCCGCGTTTTCACTCTATGCTGCGTCTATGCTGCGTCTCATCAAGAAGACTTAGAGCCGACGCCGCGTCTCATTGAAAAAACTTAGTCTTACCTAAGTCTAGCATTCACAGCCAGGTGGATTCATCCACAGCAACGCAAAGAAGAAGGGGATAAAAATTTTTCATACTTTTATTTCAAAAATGATAAAAGTAGATACAAACACTCTTGGTGAGCAGAGTGTCCTCTTCTTTAAAAAAAAAAAGAAGGGAAAAAGAAAAGAAGGCTAAACGTCCTGGCTCGCCAAGGAACGGATTTGTTCCCTGAGATGATGCATCTTGATCTGACGCGCCTTCTCAGCCTCCACCATGGCTTGGACCCGCAGCTCCTCTTCAGATAGGAAGGGTTTTGCAGCCAGCTGCGCTCGCAGAGATTCCACCCTGGAAGAGTGTAGAGACAGACTCTCTTCAGCTCGCGCCTTAGCAGCTTGTTGCTCCTCAAGCTCCTCTTTGATGGTAACGAGCTTCTTCTCATTGAACGCTAGCACAGCTTCCGCCTTGGCAATGGTGTCCCGAGCCTTGGCAATGGTGTCACGAGCACTGATGATGACTTGCTCAGTGCTCTGCATGGTAAGCTCGGATTCCCTTGAATTGGCAGTTAGTCTTTGACATTCAGCCTGGGAATATTCAAGGCTGCGGGCCTCTGCAGCAATTTGTGCCTCCGCCTCCTGTCGCTCTTGTTCTTGAGTAGCTAGGAGCCTAGTCAGGGTGGCCTGGGCCTCACTAAAAGAGCCAGTATCTTCCAAGGACTCCAGCTCCTGCAGGTAGCCTCCCAGTTGCTCTACCACCTGCAGACACGCCTTGGCAAGTGAAGGGCCTCCGGTTAATTCAACGTTCACGGCCAGATTTTTAAGAAGCGTCTGGGCAAATTGGAACGAGCTGTTTCCACGTAAGATGAGATCAATACATGATCCCATCGAAGCGAAGAATTGCTGCACCATCTGACGTGCCAGTTCCCCCATGCCTTCACCACCTAGGAAGCTTCCCGACCCCTTTTCTGTCACAGGACAGGGGATATAAGGCGGATCTTCTCGCACAAGAGTCGTGCTGGCCGTCGAGACGGCAAGAGCTAGACCGGCCGCTGACACTTCCGGAGGTACTACCTCTGCAGGAGCCTCCACGATCAATGAGGGAGTGGTAAGCACGACCTCCTCAGAAACCTCCACCGAGACCTGAGCTGTATGGCCTTCTGGAAGGGTGCCAACCATCGGACCCTCCACCTGAACCCCCTCGGTCCTCTCTGCAAGTTATCGCGATGTTAGCCACAATGGTAGAAAAGCGAAACATTTAAAGCATCAGAGCTGCCTTACCAGGTTGGAGGTCCAGAGACGTCAAATCCTGCGGAATGGAAGTCTCCCCCGCTTCAGCAGTAACCTCCTCGCCCGGCAGAGTGAGAGCCTCCTCAGCCTCAGTGGTTCCTTCCTCTTCTGGCAGAGTGGAAGGCTCCCCGATCTCAACAGCTGCCCCCTTTGAGGGTATCTCAGCAGCCGAGACCTCAATCCTCTCAGGCTGGGTCAACTCTTTCACCATCTCCTCGACACGCGAAGAGGTTGTAGCGTCGGCGTCTCCGGCTGGCCCTGCAGCGTGAAAGAAGAATGATAAAACATCCTCTTCAATATGCAAAGAGAAAATTAGACAGAAGATGGGAAGAGTACCTTCAGTAGGGATAATCGCCAGCGAGGGTGCAGTCGATGGCTCGCCCCCATATATTTCCTCCTCCGAGATGTGGAAGAATTTGCTCTGATCAGGAAGAGCGGGTTCATCGCCATAGTCGGTCTCGTCTTCAAAGGCGCTTTCCCCCGACATCGAAGAAGACGACAGCGCAACGCGAGGAAGCTCCGCAACAGGAGCCTTACCTCCAATTACCCCAGTGGTAGGACTAGGGTCGACTGCCCTAAGACTGGAAATGAAGATGCTAGGAGACCCCGGCTGCCGTGCCTCGTCCCTCACATCATGAGCAGAAGAAGGCTCGGGTTGAACTGAGATGCCTACAATCTCAACATCCCCTCCAGTCATTATGTCAACCTCCACTGACTCGTCATCTTCGGCGGCGGTGGACTCGTCAACAAGCTCCCCTTCCTCCACGGTCTTACCGCGCGACCTAGGAGCACGGACTAGGGTGGGGAAATCTTCATCTTCCGACGGCTCCTCAACCCTAACAGGGATGTCTTCAGGAGGAGCCTCAACTCCAGCAGAGATATCTCCGAATTGGGAGACTTCAGCTGTTAAGTCCCTCCGAACCTTCTTTGGGGCAGGCTCAGCAATAGAAGCAGAGCGTCGACTACGCTTGCTCGCCAACTGCTTAGACCTCCTTGCCCGCGGCTCCTCCCTCGTGGCTGGTGGCTCAGCCCTTGTCGTTCGAGGCTCTGCCCTTGCCGGTCGCGGCTCCGCCCTCGCTGCTTGTGGCTCCTTCCTCGACCGTCTCTTGACCTCCTTATAAGCCTTCAGATACTGGTCGATAAGCTTCGAACGTTTACCGGACTCTGACCTGGCCTCGAGATGTGCATTGATGCTCTCAAGGCATGAAGACTCCGGAACAAGGTCTGGTGCCTGGCTGGCTTGGAAATACCAAGCGCAGAAGCTGAAGCTCGTGCGGCACTTGGGCGTCTCGTTGGGTAGACGGAATGTTGCTCCCGTCCCTCCAGCCACACTGTAATACCAAGCCCGAGCACCCTCGAACAGGTTCCCTTCGAAGGCGAGCCGAGCATTGGGGTTCCCGACATAGAGTTGATCGTAGCCAAACTGTCGGGCAAAACGATTCGGCATGTATGGCTCGATGGTGCAGGAAGTCCCTTGCCGGAACATCACATATCCCGGCCGGATGTTGATCAACCACCAGAAGATTCCCGCAGGCAGTTGTGTGAAGTCATCTCGACCAGCGATATCAGCGAACAACTCCCCAAAGCCGCACCAGGAACGTCTGGGAAGCAGCGGTTGAGCTGGTAGTTCGTGGCGCAGGAAAGACACTTCCTAATATAATACAGGTAGGTGTCACGCCACTCCGAACGTTCCAGCCGCTGCACAAATGGGATACGAACCGTGCCCCCACGCGCCGCCGTCATCAAAGAAGGGCAATGCATCACGTACCAAGCCATGAGGTACGTATAAGGCAGCTCAACCCGAGGGTTAGGGCGCTTCACCTTCGGATTCCCCTCTGAGTCGACATATGGCTTTCCATGGGGGTCAACAGTCTTCGGGGGCTCGCAGAAATTCTTGGCTAACGCCCGTAGCCCACTCTGAATACCGGCCACCACAGCCGGAAGAAGAGCTATGGGGCTGCCATGAGCCAGGAGCACCGCCGGGTACACCACGTCCGCAACAATAACTTCGTGTGGCAGTGTGGGCACCACACAACGCTTCAACCACAGCATCAAGAAGCCCGCCAACAGTGCTCGACTAGAGATGGGAGTCCGGGCTTGATGGTGAAAGCTTTCAAAAACCAAGTCCGGGTCGAAACCGTCCTCGTTCGACTCCGTGGTGTAGAAGCTGTTCGGAGCCTGATCAATCCTGTCTTCGATTTCCCTATCAGAGCTGGCAGCCAGTCGGGTTATCGGGAGGTCTTTATTGCTAACATTGTTGAACAGATAACTAGCCCAAGACAACTGCTTGACTCCTCCTGATCTCCAGGTAGTTATCTGGCCGCAGATGTGGAAGTGGCACATCACCTCCCAGTAGGTCTCATATATTGCGGGAAACTCTTTTCCAAAATGTGGAGCTCCTTAGTGGTAGGGACATATTCCTCATAAGGAATGTCCCCTGATGCCAGCCCCGAGACCTCATGCAGCTCGTGCAGTGCCAGGCCCATCTCTCCAACCGGGGTGAAGAATGTCCCCGTCAGAGAGTTATATCGCTCCAGGACTCCGAAGAAATTGTGAGAGCTCGGTGGGATACCCCACTGTACGGCCCTGATCGCCGGGTATAGTCCCACATGCTCTAGCAGCTCTTTAAGATCGGTGAGGACAAAACCCACCATCCTGCTCCACCAAATATTCCCCGTAGAATGGATCCACCCATGCGCACGGAACTCGGTAGGATAGTCACCCTCCACTTCCATAAACGAGTTAAGGAAGGTAGCAGCAAGCTGTGGTATCTCCCCGACCGGAATATTGGATTTGCGCGACGCGGGGAATAGGCCGACGGTTGACCTGTCATGACTATCATGGCGGTTTACCCTCTGGAAGCCAAAGTCTCCAAGGGTGATTTCAGGGACAGATTGGGAAATGTCCCATTCCATCTTCCGAGGGATGGACATGTGTTGGAAGTAGAACAACGGGAACATCCTCTCCATATCCGGAAGAAACAATCGTCCATCCCCTATCTGACGGAGCCATTTGTAAGTTCCTTCAGACACACGACGGCCGTCATCATGAATGCGATCTCCAAAGAAGAAGGCAGGCTTCTCCAGCGGAACGCGAGCATCCGTTGTGAATGCTGCATCGGTCATAAGCGCCCGAAAGGTTCTCCTGTCAACATTAGAGAGCCTCTCCCTGCGATCCGGCGACTGGTCAGCAGTCAATGGGACACTCATTCTTTGCACGAAGGTCAAGCTCTGGTCAGCACCACCTACATGTCCAAAATGGCGCGTCTTGACGAGTGGGCAAGAAACATGTCGCACTGCGAAAGAAAAGGACACAATCAGATACTTCATTAAAAGCAAGGAGAAATGCTGAAAAATGCTAAGTGTTCATAACCCAAACGCAGAAGAGATACTGGACGCAGGAGTTATCAAACCCGCGTCCAGACCTGCGAATCTGCGTCCAAACGCAGAAGAGATACGGGACGCAGAAGTTATCAAACCCGCGTCCAGACCTGCAAATCCGCGTCAAGTGGCACAAAACGCAAGGATCGAGTCCGCGTTTTGCAAACCAAGACTTGGACTCAGACGCCAGATTCATCAAAATCGGCAGCTGATGGCGCAGAACGCAAGGATCAAGTCCGCGTCCTGCAAACCAAGACCGCGTTCGAATCCTTCACAACTAGAGATTTCCTAAGTGAAAGATCCGAAACGCAGAGTTTAACGACGCCAGGTCATCAAACCTGCGCCCCGGTTATCATCTCAAGGACTGCGTCCGAGAATCAAACACGATTCTGTGTTAAGGGTTCTTAGGGTTCTATGAACTTGTTTTAATGGCAAAACCCACGCCGAAGAGGCATTTTACCTCGGAAAACAGCCTCCTGCGCAGAGGAAGCGTCTCTCTCAGCCTCGGCGACGGTCGCCCTTGAGGACGATGCACTCGGTTTCATCTTGGGGGCCATTAAAAGTTCAAAAATCCGAGCGAGTTCGAAGATGAACAGAGAAGGAAACTCTTTCTTTTTTCTCAGCAAGTACGTTCAGAGAAGAGGATGCATCTCTCCAACTGTTGCCTTTTATGGGCACAGGGATTCGCGAAGATACGCGGCGCGTGGCCCGGTAGACGCTGCAGCGAGTCACCGCTTGACGCGTGTAACCAAATCGTTTCTGAACGGAGAAGATCATGCGTCGCAACCCCGCCACGAGTCAGCAGTCGACACATGGAGCAGTTCATTTAATGAACCAGGAAATCCGCGC
The DNA here is from genome assembly GCA_038442645.1 of Agave tequilana. Taxonomy (NCBI): domain Eukaryota; kingdom Viridiplantae; phylum Streptophyta; class Magnoliopsida; order Asparagales; family Asparagaceae; genus Agave; species Agave tequilana. Next base: position 993 of record JAVJIF010024838.1, on the reverse strand, counting down.
GCCAAAAGGCGAAATTTCGCCGGTTCCCTAGGCCAGCTGGCGGCGTAATCATGACATGGCACAGAATTCGCGCCCCAAAGTACGCAGCTCTTCGGTGGACATGCCCGTCAGCATCGCCATAAATGCGCCCAGACAACTGCGTCTATATTCAAAAGATGCGTCTCTCCGAAGGTTCGCGTCTTCAGCTGAACATCGCGTCTGCCTTATGAAGATCAGTCGCGTTTCCATCGTCAAAAGGTCGCGCCTCGCTAAAGAAGTCGCGTCTTTAAAGCAGCCGCGTCTCTGCTTTTCAAAAAGAACCTGCGTTCGGCTTCTGCAAATCAGTTCAACAGTACACTGGCACAAGCAGAAGACCAACCACTCCTGGTCAAAAGCGCACTCGTGACAGGCTAAAAGCGATCGGGGAGGTTTAGACTGTGCATCTAGATACTCAACACGATCAACTCTGATGGCTTCAAAGAGTTCAACAGTACACTCACGAAGACCAAATCCAGATAAGATCAAACCCGGAGCATTAATAGTCCAGTCATAGAGGCGAACGCGCTCTAAAATCCAAAGTATTCCGAAATCCGTCCCATTTAACTGCGGAATATCGGAAACTTTGGAGGGGGTTCTGTAGGCTGTCTAAAAAATGTCCAAAACAGACAAGCCACTAAGAAAGCAGAGTCTCAGCATCAAAAGGCGCGTCGGCCCGAAGCCCGCGTCTCAGTACCAAGGCGCGTCGGCCCGAAGCCCGCGTCTCAGCATCCAAGGCGCGTTGGCTCGACACCCGCGTCTCAGCATCCAAGGCGCGTTGGCTCGACACCCGCGTCTCAGTACCAAGGCGCGTCGGCCCAAAGACCGCGTCTCAGTACCAAGGCGCGTCGGCTCGACACCCGCGTCTCAGCATCCAAGGCGCGTTGGCTCGACACCCGCGTCTCAGTACCAAGGCGCGTCGGCCCAAAGACCGCGTCTCAGTACCAAGGCGCGTCGGCTCGACACCCGCGTCTCATC
>JAVJIF010024837.1:0-65182 GCA_038442645.1 Agave tequilana | reverse complement strand
ATTTGTAAGGATTCTCTAGCAAGTCCCAGGAATGCTTGACGTTCGAGGTCTCTACAGGTAGTTATAGGCGGTTACTGATCGCCAACCTCCAAGGAAGTTTTTTTTTTTTGTAAAGCAAGATGGTTGGGTATTATCCCCCTATGTTCCATTAAAAAGATTAATGAAACAAGCTACATAAATAAGTACATACACAATATGAAAACCTCACTTCTCACCGTAGAAAACAAAAAAGCGACTTGAAAGCATTGTGGAAATGAGGTTGTCATACGAGATTATGAAATCACTCATCCAGTTGAGAGATCTTCATCCTGTCATTCATCGTTAGAGCTCTATTTGACTGGTGGATGGCGTCTCTGACACTAGGTCCACATTCTCTGTCTGATCCAATTCCTGTTTCTGGTATAAAAATTGAAAAACTAAGAAATTTTGGTGAACTAACTATCCAAAACCATCATCTATCTTGATTCAGTGAATGAGGTAAATTAAGGTCCACAAATGAGGTAGAGGGCACTGTGTCCCAATCACACCTTGCACCAAAAGAGGACTTGAGCAGCACCCATCAAACCCAAACTTGACCAATGAGATAGTCGATAACTCCGATCGACATAATCATTGTCTCCTCCTTCCATTCTAGCAAAGTGATTCATCACCCCCACCTTAGGATAATTCAATATTTCAAAATTTTCAGAAATTATATGAAAACAGCAAGAGATACAAGACACATTATTTATGATAGACAATGTATAAGAAAAAGTATCAGCTCTGAAGTGTTCATGTTAGAATGCAACCACCTCTTGGCCAAAGCTGCCTACACTCCTCTATCTACTTTTCAATTAGATTCTCCAACATCAGAACTAGAACTTTATCTCCTTCTATCATCAAACTTCCAGAGCAATAGGCGCGGGCACCACCACCATAAACACACACCTTCAAGAAGCCCAACAACGCTTACCACAATCAATCACTCTCTTTGTCATAACCAATTTCATGAGAAGGTGGTAGCAGAAGAAAAGGCAACAAGCGAAGTGGTAGACGAAGTCCGAAGCTGCAATATTTTGCTCATCTTTTAACATAATCTCCGGCATGGATCCAGCCAATATACGCCCAAAACATTGAGAACCCAATAGCTCCGTCGACTCCTACAAGCTCATGATGGAGCATAGCTAGAGCATTCTGGAGTTGTGAACAATAAATTGGATACGGCTTGGATCTCCGACCACGGCAAAGAAGCCCCCGCACCTATCTGATGATTCCTATTATCCATATTCAAATACACAATTATGACACACAAATATTGAGAACTGAGAGAGAATAAGAACTACAAATTTATGTTGTTTGGCCCGTATATCCTCGGGTACAAGAGGGGCAAAGTTTCCACTATCAGAATTTTATTGAGTACAACAATGATGGAATGTCTCAAACCCTAATCCGAAAGACCATCGAAACATCGTGGCATGCCCTCCTCTTTCGGCCCAGTGGCCACACCGGTGTAAAGAGCACTGCTCCCCGCTGTGTGGGCCCTTGGTTTGAAGCCGCATGCGGACATAATTTAATTATTTCTGGCCACCGTGATCGCTTCCGATCACAATGTGCGGTTGGTTTACCAGCAAAAAAAAACATCTTGGCATGATAATTTGAGATGGTTGCTGCCTTAGATGAAGAACGACTGATAGTCATTCTTTTTTTTCTTCTATGTTAATATTGTTGCATGTTTTAAATGATGCAAATGAATGTCTCATTATGTAACATATCCTAATTAGCATAAGGCTGTCCAAAACTAAGAGTCTTATCTGGGATAATTGTTTCTTACAAATGAGGTTTCTTTGGTTGTTATATGTGTGCGCAACATATATATTTCTATGACTGAATTGTTACAACTTTTTGTAGCAATCAGTCACTAGAATATCTTATTAACTTTTGGTTCTCATCAATGATTTTTTCTTTCTTCTTCTTTTTTTTCTTTTTGAGAGAGAAATCGAAGCAATAAAAAAATATAGATACCTATCATTAATTTTTTTTTTTTTTGGTTTTTTTTTTTTGGTTTTTTTTTTTGTTTTTTTTTTTTTTTTTTTTTTTTTTTTTTTTTTGGAGGGGGGGGGGGGGGGTTGGGGAATAAACCTTATGTAAAAAAAAAAAAAAATGAATTCGAATACAGAAGTAAAAATTTTAGCGCAACATATATGTATATCTGTTTTCAAAGCGTGAAGAGTAATTGATCAGATTCGAGAACGCTCTTATGAGGAAACACTTGTGATATTGGAACTCTCATTATTGATTTCCACATTGGTTGGACAAAAACAGCCTTTTTCTCATCAGACCAACTACCGTATCTTTTTTCCTGAAAACAAAATTGAAAATTTGAGATTAGGAGAGGGTCAGAGTTTTGTTGTAGGAAATAAGATCCAATTGGAAAGCATATAGCTGAAGAAAATTTTGAAGTATGTGATGAATGTGAGTTCCTGGTCTTATTTCTCGTGGGCAAAGTGGTTGCTTTCTTAATCTAGAAGTTTAAAATGCTTGGTCATGCCAATTTGACCTGTGTTGGATTGTGCGAGACAGAGGAAAAGGAAATGCATAATGGGTTGTGAATTGTGATGGCTTTAAAATGATTTTCAAGAAATCGGATTTTGTTTTGGATGCCGGAAGTTAGTTAGAGGAAGTAGAAAATGGCTGTCAGTAGGTCAATGCATAAAGTCCTACTTCCTGTTTTCCGCCCACTTTTAGTTGATTTGGGTTAGTATGCAATTGGGGTGCAAAGTATTATAATTTTAAATGTATGTTATTTGACTTGGACAAAATTTTAAAGCAAATAAGCCAGATTCCCTTGTAGGATTATTTCTTCATGTGTTTGATTATGTGTCTATACTCTGGTGTGCACTTGCACATGGGTACGCCTACCTATAAACCTTCGACTGCTCCTTCTACCAGCACCAGGTAAAGCTTTATTGCATCACTATTCACTATATATCCCATGGAAACCATAAAATTTTCTTTTTGATCAATAATTTCGGTTTTTCTCTCCACATCTGAGAATTTGCAGAACTTTAATACTGTTCAGCCTGCAATCTCTCTACAGGGCAAGGAGACATCTGATCCTGACAACGGCAAGCAGTGTCCATTCTTTGAGGAGTTGCACGCAGTCTTTACAGAGCGAGCCAGAAACATGCAACGACTCCTCGAATCTGAAACAGGCACTCCCAACCACTTGAAAAAGAAACAGAAGAGATCTGGCGGAGATAAATCCTCTGATGAGCTTTCTGGAGACGAGGAGGAGGATGAACACAGCAACAACGAGCAGCAGCGGCTGGCAAGGAACAGAAAAAGGAAGGCCGACAAAGTGCACCAGCAGCATCGAGGACCAGACAAGTCAAAGGCAGCCAGCAACGGTGTACATGAACTACTGCAAGACTTCTTCCATCAGCAGCAGCACGCTGAGGCCCGGTGGAGGGATTCACTGGAGAGGATGGCCCAGGAGCGGCGAATGTTAGAGCAGGAGTGGCGGCAGTCGATGGAGAAGCTGGGGAGGGAGAGGCTGCTGCTGGAGCAGGCGTGGCATCAGAGGGAGGACGAGAGGAGGATCAGAGAGGAGAGTCGAGCGTTGAAGAGAGATGCCATGTTAACAACTCTCCTCAACAAGCTCATACAAGAAGATCTATGATAAGGTATCGAAAGCAAATGAGTCTAGCAATGTTGTGAATAGTGCCTGTATAATTTAGAAGAAATAGCGTCTCCTATAGTGAAATATTATTTTTTTTCCCCTTCTAGTCTTTGTCGTTTCAGGGGCTGTTTGGTTGCAAGGAAGTGGGCGGAAGTATGAAAATAGGGAAGTATAATTGCTCACTTCTCTATCTATTCAAACACCGGAAAAGGAAATAAGAAAACCTCTTTTCCTTTTATCTTTTTTCTTTTACACAGCCATTTCCTCACTTCCAAAGTGATACAGTTAATTTTGTGGTCATGTAAATCTCATTTGTAATAAATTGTAACACAAAACAGCTAATTTTTTGACCATGTAAATCTCACTTGCATTCTAATTACAATCTATTTTTATTTTTCTTAATTAATTTTATTTTAATATTATTTTACGGTCAATTTTGTGGTCAACTTTTCCACTTCCACTTTCACAATACCATTCAAACACCGAAAAAGACAAAACATTTTCTAAACCACACTTCTCAATAACATCCAAACACCGAAAAACTTACTAACCAATTCTTAAGTTTTAAAGGAAATTATTACTACTTTCTCAATTCCTCACTTCCTCACTTTCACCCTTAACTAAACGACCCTCAGTAGAATTGAGCTCATGTGAAGCCTGCAACTAGTCCCATTTATAGCTATTCATATTTTTTGAGTAAAAAGGTGGGAAATTCCACTATTTTCATTAAACAGATCATAATAAAACAAACATTATGGAACACATTATAAGCGCATGGGGCTAAGCCCAAAAAAAATCAGATGTCAACAAGGTTACAATGTGGCCTTGGAATTGATTTCAGTATGGTTTAATAAATGTTTCTGCCACTTTTATTTTTTACATTTTATAATAAATAGTTTAAATTGCATTCATCTAATGTGAAATACCAAGGCCTTCATTGGCTGCAAGAGTTGGGAGAGTAGAGTTGGGGATTACACAGAAAAGAGTTAGGAAGAGTTAGAGGTTAGAGTTACTAACTCTTACATCAATTTGAAATTGGCGTCAAAGTTAAGCATTTATGGGGACAAAGTGTATTTTTTTTCCTTCAAAATTTTCAAGTTTGTCCTTGACAAGGCCCACCATTATAACACTATAACTCTTGCTAAATTTGGGTGTCCGAAAGAGTTAGGATCTTAACTCTTACTAACTCTTGTTGCCAAACAAGACCTAAAAAGTTGAATCACGCATATTCAAAACTTTTACTGAAAGATAGGACACAACTTTAACATACCCTCAGACTTCCATATTTCTTTGTTTTTGATGACATTCATTTACATGTGCCCAAAAACACTTGTAATCTGAGAGAAGTCACAGGTTAAAAACAGATCTTCAACACAATTAATTGATGTTCCTCGTGACTAAAAGATTAAGGATGAGAGTTATACACCACTATGTGTTATGAACATGCCAAAAAAAAAAAAAAATAGTATTGGTATAAAATAAAATTTCGTTCAGAATAATTTTTTGTATCTTTCTTTATATCTTGTTTCGTGTGTCTTTTGGTACGATTCTAGAGAACTTCAATTTCGAATTGAAAAGAAAGAAACCCATAATCTTCTTTCTTGAAATAAGTATTATGTTTTTCTCTCCAATAAATATTGTTTCTTTATTTTAACATTTCTTTTATGATAAAGAGCTCTAATAAATCCTAACCGATGCTGCTTCTTTCTTAATTTATCAAACTTCCTTTTTGAGATATGAAATGTAAATATATACTAGATTTCAAACTTGGATTGTTACCATGTATGACTAGATTTTTGTTTGAACCTGTCATGAACTCCAAGTGACTAACAAATTAATATTCTAATCAAAAGAGTTATGATTATAACAGTAAACATATTATTAAAAAAGACTGGCAAATATTACATCAAAAAGCATTACATTTCCCTTAAGATCCCAACTCTAACATCATTGAGTTGATTATTGAAATATATATATAGAGAGAGAGAGAGAGAGATAATTAACACAACAGTCTTTTGAGCTAGTAATTAGCTGGTTCTGTGTTAACTGCCCCAGCAAACATGCTGTCATCTGAGTCATGCTCCAGTGGGACGTCTTGTGGGTGTTCGGTGTGGGCTGACAGTTCGCCGCCGTCTGTCCCTCGCCGCCAGCCGTGGTCTTCGCCGGATCCCGTGCGCTGGTTGTCCCGGCGAGGCACGCGAATGCTATCAGTGCTACAAGCAGCCAGGCACGAACGGAGGCCATATCTGACTCGATTCTCAAAATAATGAAATGTATCAGCAACTTGTTTAAAGAGCATATAATGAAATGTACATCTAACTACTATGAACAAAGGGTAAATGAAAGAAATGGAATGAGAGAACCAAACCTTGTTTTTTTTTTGAGATTCCTTTTGAATGGGGGATCTCTTCAATGTGAGCTCTTCAAGTTTATATAGCCTTTCTTTGAGTCTAGCTTTCTAATTAGAGAGAGAGAGAGAGAGAGAGAGAGAGAGAGAGGTTTAAGGCAGGAAAGGCTGGTGAAATGTGGCTGAGAGAAGAGAAATGAATGCTTGGCTGTGACTTTGCTCGAGCTTTCCGCACGTAACATTTAGTCATTCATTGCAAACGTAGATTACTTTCATACCTTTCAATTTGAACAGTGATACTCAGACCAATAGCCACAAAATTCGTGTATATTCTTATATGTTCTTGTATTATCTAAATTAAATGAATTTTGTACGTACACATGAATAACATTTGAACTCATTATAACAGTGAGGTGAGAGCTCAATATAATATAATACTTGCACAGCAAAAAGAGTGTTTTGGTGCGTTTGATTGTTCTCTTGTGCTTGAGTTTAACAATGACATCGCTCTCAAGTTTTTCATGTAGATTGTAAGTCGGTCGGGTTTGGCTGAACCACGTGCACCTGTATTTCTATGTTATTTCTTTCGTATTTATGTTAATATCTTCATTATGCTTAATTTGTAAGGAAATGTTTGGTTCTGATCGAAACTCCTGTGATGGTTGACACGTCGTCTGCTTCTGAATCGTTTTAATGTGTTTCGTCCATGGGTCTTTCATCCTTGGGTCTAGGTGAACTGAATTCATACACCATTAAGTTTAGGTAAGGTGGCGAAAATATCTCTCTCGATCTCTCGATTTTCCTCTCCCTCAAGTCTCTCTCTCTCACTAGCCCACCCTCTATCTCACTCATCTCCTTTCCCTCTTGGTGGCCCACGACGAGGTCTTGGTGGCTGATGGCGAGATCTGGGTGGTCGGCAAGTGATCGACGAGTGGCCGGAGGTGGCGGCCAGAGGCCGGCAATGCCGGGAGGCCGAGCACAGGCACGCGCCCAGGCAGGCATTGGGCACGTTGGGCGTGCCTAGGAAGAGCCCAACCATGGCCATGGGCACGGAGCGACGGCCACAACCACAGTTGCGAGGGTAGGTGCAAGCTGTTTTGGCGATATCTTGACCATTGGAACTCTAATTCGCACGATTTTCGAACTGTTGAATTCGTGAAGACGAAATATACATCTACGCACCCAGCACAAGCGATGGCAGACTAAGGGGAGGCCGGCCAAGGCTCAAGCATGTGCTGGGTTTCCGGTGACGAGCGGTGCACGTGTCAGAGGAAATTATAATGGATTCTTGTTGGAGCATCAAGGTGCATTCAGTCACCTCTAAATTGGAATTCAATTAAGAATAATTTTAGAATAGGTTTTGATGTATATTTAGGGGTAATTAGGAGATTGAACGGTCGATCGAGCTGGTGATCATTGAAATCCATGAGTATCGTATCACTAATTATTAGAATTTATATAAAATGAAATGAGAACATAACAAAGTGGTGACGGTTAAAGTACATGAATAACTATGAACTTTGGTTAAGGTATTATTAAGAACAATAAATTAATAATTAGCTTAATTACATTTATCCTAATTAGGTGATGAAGAATGTCAACCAGTAATATTATGACTTATGTAATAGTTTGATATGTGTGTGGTGATTGTTTACAACCATAATGTAATGTCCCGATCCCGCGGGTACGGAGACATTACTGCGACGTATATACGTAGGTCGAAAATACCTTCACATATATACGTTAGGCATCAGTACAGGAAAGAATCAGAGTACGAAGATATGTTGTGCGTTATACATTCCAACATATGAGTACAATTACAAAGTTATCAGCAGATGTGATACAAATAACTAGGTTGAACCTGGAAGGCAAAGATGGAAAAGTTTCAGAATGCTTCGCGTTGGAAAGAGCTTCTTACATCTTTTAACTGGTGTCGAGCTATACAGATCCTTCTATTCTATGTATGTTAGTTGTTTTCAGACTGCATCTGAGCTGAAAATTTTTGAGTGAGTAAGGTGAATAAGACCACCCCTCTCTGTCTATTAGCAACCAACGGAACCAAGTTCTCCAAAAGAAGTACAAATTTCTCTTCTTTGATCTGAGCTTTTATTACTTGTCCATGTTGTACAGTTTTCACACTCTCCTATGCCTATCAGTTTGTTTTTGTCTCAGTTGCATCAAAATCATAGAACCAATAGTTGTCTCCAGTATGTGGAGCAATTAAAGACTCTGTAAGATGTGTTTTTTTAGGATATGCATAACAAAGTAAAATGTCATTTCAAAGGTTGGAAATCAATATGGAGAAGATTCAGGAACATAGACATTGGAAACCTGAATTTCTTTTGGAGTTCTTTTGTTTACTTTTGTTTTAGTTTGGAAATTGTTCAGCTATTTTTTTTTCCAGGGCTTCCAATGATTCCTGCAACCAGATACAATCATTCCTTTCCTTGTTTACTTAGCTCAGTATTCTCTCCAGTGCTACTCAAATGTATCAAATTGTAATTGCCTTCGACTTGAGATTTCTTTGGAAGTTCGACTTCCGGATACTACGTATAGAAGAAGGGACTAAGCTATAGCTGCAGCTACAGCCTGCAGGTTGTATATGACTTGTAACTTCCTTGAAAATCTTTAACAAGAAATAATCAGCAAAAGTCATGGAATTCAATGTTAAACCACAGTTAAAAATAGCTGAGTTGCAGTTGTAGCGAGAAAATTCTGATCAAAATCAATAGGCTCATCAACACCCTGATCTTTCTGATGGTACCAGATCCCAAGGTTCTCAACAATACAACAATGATTCCCTTTATTAGGGGTGCAACGCGTAAATGGATAATCCGCATCGCATCTCTGTACCTGACATCCGTTTAGAATATGGATATAGTAATAGTAAATATAAAAATATGCGACATATCTGAATATATATATTTGAATATATCGAATATATCCGAATACAAATATAGTTCAAATACACTAAATACTAGATGATGTGATATTCTTGTTATAAAAACATATGCCCAGTGATTTTTGTTTAGTTAACATTTTTCACATAAAAAGTGCTAAAATTAACACTCAAATTTTTTTTTCCAAGTTTTTCTTTTTTCATATTCGCTAATATCTATTTATTATCCAACAAATATCCAAATCTGATCCAAGTCCGAATTCGTATCATACAAATATGGTTAGTGGGTTAAGATATTTGTGTCCGAAAAGAAAACAAATACGAATATGAGAATACGCATACTCCATGTCCGATCAGTTTGCACCCATACCTTTTATCTTACAGTCCCAACTTGTAGCCAACATTGGCAATTACATGATTTACCACACAAAAGAACAGTAAAGATGTAGTTATATGCAAACCGAATTAAAGTCCCATAGAACAGCAACATGTCAATCCACAAGCACACTAAATGTCATAAATTTGTATAAACAGTTGTAAGATGCCATCTTCGCAGCTACATATGCACAAAGGAACAAGGGAAAAAAGAAAAGAAAAGAGTTGTTCTCTGAGGGAAACTATTCATTCTCTGATGGGAAACTATTCATTTAACTCTTGCTCAAGTTGTGGTCCATGATGCCAGCAGATATGTTTTCAATACATGATTCTATGTTTTCAGTACGTGAGTCTAATCCTAATGTCTCATGGGTCAAGATACAATACCCAATAAGATAATGGGGATAATCAGAGTATAATCTTAAAAGAAGACAATTTCGTTGACGATGATCCTGAACATCAATGGAAATTCAAAAGATGGCTTAACAATGAAAAGTTGAATAATTTACAATTGATGATCTCCAGAATGACAACATAATGCATACCCAAACCATGCATCATCCTCCTCACATTGATTATGATGGGTTCAGTGTCCATGCAACCGATTTAATGAAGAAATATGCTGTCGTATGCTTTTAATCCAACCACGACCTGGCTTTTCCATACAGGATATCAACCACTGATAGTCTTCCAGTGCCTTCTCTGATAAAGGCTCTAGAAACTCACATTTAGATAATATTTCAGGAGGCGGTACTCCATCAACGAGGTTCGTTTCCAACTCAGGCCTCCCTTCGTAGGCTCTCGAATGCCCTCAGCTGAAATGTGCTCAAGAGCAAAAGGTGAAGCTCCTGGGATAACTTGTTGCTGGAAAGGCAACCCTCTCGCAGTCTGCAAGCAGAACTCTATCCACTGATGGATAAGTGGGGATGGTCCTCTTGTTCTGCCACCAATTTGATCACTAGTAAATCTGCTTGCAGCAGGTATTGCCTGCATGAAACAAATATTTATGTTAAATCTCGGCCACTGCACCAAAACTCTGAAGTTGAGATGAGAGTTAAAGTAATTATATTTTAACACGCTGCCGCAGGTCAAGCGATTTTTTATGGGCCGAAACCTAAGCTTTTTTGCGCTAGCGATATTTTAAGTTTTAAAACCGCTTTTTAAATGCGCGACCGGTGAAATTTGAACTTGGGTTGCTCTGGTACCATGTTAAAACCTCTACCGCTACGCCCAAACTCCAAAGTTGAGGTGAGGCTTGAGGTATTTATATTTTAACAATGTCAATTACTCCAAAGTTGAGGTGAGGCCTTTGTAGTGTCCCTGGAATTGACAGTGTCAGCTTGGGAGAGCTGAATGTCATGTTACCGGTTAATAACAGGGGAGTCATAAACTAAACAGTATAATTACAGATCCGACCCATATCAGAATTGCCATAAATATCAAACTCTCTAGAAAAACGTATAATTTTGGAAAGGAAGCTAGTTAAAATGCAGAGGCACCATAGAAAAACCATTGCATACCCATAGGTCTGCCCATAGGCTAGCTCCCGACTTAGGAACAATTACTGCCACATCAGACATGCGCTTGGCAGCAGGGATAATGTCACTGCTCCATCCTACAGCAACCCACACATCTCCTACTCCAAATGACTTTAGGTAATGAACACTGTCAAACAGTCGAACCTGCAAATCAAGTAGTTCAACATTCAGATCAGTATCTGAAATACAAAGGTCCAAAATTGTGTCCTTTCAGATAGTTGCTTCTATTTAAGGCGTATTTGGATTCATGGAGGAAAATGGGAAGTGAGAAGTGGGAGTCGGAAATGAGGAAGTGTAGTGGGAAATTGGGATTGGTGGAAATAAGTTTTTCGGTGTTTGGTTGTAATGTGAAAATGTAAGTGAAAAAAAATATTGTGTATTCCGGTGTTTGATTAGAAATGTGGAAGTAGAAGTGGAAATGAAAAAGTTAACCACAAAATAATATTAAATTAAATATTATTTCTGAAGTGACATTTTTGAACTGTGATTGGACTGCAAATGAGATTTACATGACATCAAAATTTAATGCATTAAGTTTCAACTTATTACAAGTGAGATTTACATGATCATAAAATTAACTGTAGTAGCACCTTGAAAGTGGGAAAATGATAGTGTAAAAGAGGTGTAAAAGGGAAAAGGAAAAAGAAAAGGAGGTTTTCTCATTTCCCATTTCGGTTTAAAACAAACAAGAGAAGTGGAAAATGAGCTTTCCCACTTCCCATTTTCCTCCCACTTCCATGAATCCAAACATGCCTAGCAATTACAGAATAAGAAGAGAAAATCAAGAGAGCATGAACTGCATGACATAAAAACAGATCAAACAGTATGGAATAAGAAGAGAAAACTAAGAAAGCATTATTTATGTGAAGTTACAAAAAGATCACAGTTCGCAGAGGCGGGAAGTATAATATATAATAATGTTTTAAACTCCACGGAAAACACCTTTGCACTGCACACAAATAATAGAATATGTATGAAGAAAATAATGACATCATATCAAGTGACCTGATTGGGACACATACCTGTTTTTGAAGCAATGCCAAGTTATGCATGACCGCTTTTCTCCCACCAGCAACATGTGAGTCAATGTCCCTTGTGTTGTATGATGACCCCATATGTTTCAATACTGCACCAATAACCTCTCTCGGAGAATCAATCATTGAAATCTTCCCAGCCAGTTCAGGCCTCCACAGATCCCCCCAGTCCTGCAATATGTCTCTACATTACCACATAATAAAGCTCGATACATACTTAAAGGCACTGAGCCAGACATATGGTATCATATAAGAACCAACCGGGTAGCAAGCAAGACGAGAACCCAAAGTCAGACATAATCAAAATTACAGAAAAATATCCTTCAAATTGGAAAATCAAAATGAAGAAAAATGAGAGAAGATGACCTAGTAGTAAAGGAGTATGCTAATAGATCAAGAGGTAGTTTCAAGCAATTTTTAGGAGAAAAGAGTATGTAAGACAGAGAAAAGCAGTTGTGGACAAAAGTATTCACGTAATGACAGTAGAAATTACCTCAATTGGGGTCAACTTGTGCTTTCTGAACTTGTTCTTCTTGTAAGCTATTGCCATGGTTCCCCAGCGGTATGGAGCACCCATATGTAACCATTAGTATCTAATTCACCCTTGTCATTCCAGCATAAACAAACCTGAGAGAGGCTTCCATAAAACTGAAGCAACAGTTTGTAAATGTCTTAAAGAGAAGAAAATTTCAACCAAGGATTGTTCTCCCTATCCATCTGCAAATATAGCAATTTCAACATAGCATTTGAAAATTGAAATATTCATTTGTGCTAGCAAAGCTACATGATACATAACCTGCACAAATGCAACAGTTGCCATATAACAACAAATCAGAGCTGCAATCACCAACAAACAATTCCCCCTGTCCACTTACAGATATAGCAATTTCAACATAGCATTTGAAAACTGAAAGATTCACTAGTACGAGCCTGAGCTACATGATACATAACTTGCACACGTGCGACAGTTACCATATCACAACAAACCAGCACTGCAATCACCAACAAACAATTTGCTCAATGCATTGATAGGTAGGCTGTCTGACTGATGCAGAGGAAGTCGCCACTGAAACCACTTTTTATGCCAGAAATTTGATATGTAGCAATTTAAATTTCTGAAGGCTGAAATCACAGCCAAATTGGAATATTTTCCATAATTAGGAAAAGAGAAGCACTGAAATTTTGTTGAAGGAAATGATTCTCAGTTTATTGAAAAAGATTATTATCGACAAAAGAAATAGGCTCCCGTTGGTGTAGAATCTAACCTACTCAAGACAGACTCCCAAGTCCCAAATCAAATTGTTTACTGAACAATGACTCCCACTTTGAGTCATAGTAACCAGGAAAGGACACAAAAGCAGGATACGACAGAAAAAGCCCTTGAGGAATAGGGAAACAAAGACATGAATACCCACACATACATGACTGTGCATTTATTTATTCTTTATCTCTTCAATCAACATCTATAAAATCACCCTACATCTAGGATCAATTTTAATAAACTTTCTTAATTTACTTATACAAATATATGTTTTAGAAGTTTTTCTTCTGTAAGATGGTATCTAACTTATACTAAGTGTTTGAAAGAAATATATACTCATTTCCCAAGAAAACTTGAAACAAAGATCTCTCTAGTGTGTTATAGTAATAGTGAAATTATCATGTTCCAGGCATTTCCAAGTCTCCGACAAGTATCAGAGTAACGGAAAAGTTAATAGATAAAAAATAGTATTCTACAAGTCTCTAAAATGGTGTCCTATAGGTTTCCCACACAACATGGCATACATGAGCATCTCATATATAAAGCATCCAAAAACTACGCAAAAACTTACATATAATAGAAAATGCAAGTACTACTAAAGACTATAGACTTTCCTACATTTGCATCACAAAGGATCCCTGCCCTAAATAAAATAGGAACTAAGACTCCAAATAACTACTCCCATTAATGATACAACTATAGTAACCACAACTCGATATGCATGGTTTATTAATGGATTATTTTCACATAACTGAAAACCCCTCTTTACTTCTTTTTCCCCTTTGCTTTGACTTAAATTACAAAATGGTTTTAATAAAAAAAGCTCTTGACATTTGAAAGCATGATTTTACTCAAGATTTGAACTATATACTTGATGGACGGAACGTTGTTAGCAGCCCTACATCAATGAGATTATATTTTTCTCAAATAGATAATAAATCTAATAGATATTTCTCTAACAGATATCTCATTTTGTGCAAATGACGCATCAAGGTTGACAAAAACATCACTTGTCCCTGATGCTAAGATACTGTATAAGAAAGGGCTTACACATTTGGAGAAAGGAGAGGAAGAAGGATGGGATCTAGACTACAGAGATTTGCCGCAAGAAAGTCATCCAAGTGATACCTAGTAATCTACACCATGCGGGCTTTCTATCAATTTCTTTCTTTGTCCCTCTCATTCTCCTCTGATGGGAAAGTGGCTCAGCATACCCTTATTAGAGATGCTTTGAACCTTCAAGCATGTCATTAGAAAAATGATGGATCATTCTGAAAGAACCTCCAAACTCAATGCTGGAAAAGCTGGATGCAGGATTACAATCAGAGCAGTAAAAGGGGCAATGACCCAAGGTCAAAGAAACGTCCAAAAGATCAGCCCCAGTGATCTTAAATTCCTCTATCCAAAGTGCCAGATATCTTTTCGTGCACTGATTGTACTAAGTGAACAAAGACACTGACCAAGAAAATAGTTCTCCTTTTAAACTTTAAGCTCTAGCCATACTGGAGGCTTTGTGTATCACTAGGATCAGTCCCTTTCTGGAAGTAGATATCCAACATAAAGTGTGTCTCATTATGCCGCCTCCAAATAGGTTGGAAATTTTTAGTTAACTTTTTGAGAGTTTATGAGAACTGATTATTGTTAGAACAGAATAAGAAAGGGACAGCGACAGATGGGATAAGAAAAGATGAAATAGACAGACAGCATGTCACTAAATTTGTTACAGTTACAAAAGTAGAACGTGCAAGAGGAGAAGAAAGAAAAGGGAGAACAATAAGTTTGCTTCTGCACTTGACAGAAGCTACATCTTTCTCTCAACAGGAGCTTTTGACTTTTGTACTATCTGAAACACCATTTTTCTACAAGGATGCCCATAGATATTTTTTTTTAAGCAATACCTAATGGACCCTTTCTCATCTTTGTTCATGCAGGCAAATTGAATTTTCAAGAAGCGGGGCTCTCAATGACCTAGAGTTGGCTTCTTCCAATATTTTTTTCAGGTTTAGGAGTCAATACTCCCTCTTTATAATCATACTTCCAACTCCAACTTTCAAGTCACCTCTGCCTTCTAGCATGAGACCGCTCATACAAGCACTTGCAACACTTTTACACAACATTCAGGTTCGGAATCGTGAGAAGGTACTCAAGAAAACCTGTTCCAACTATGATTCCAACTATGATTCCAACTATGATGTAAAAGGTGTGAACTGGTCCTAGTTCCCCTCTCAGAATCTTCCTATAAACATAATCATTGTTTCTTCAAATCAAGAGTCATCCATGTCGCACAGGAGCCAAGAAGAAAACATTCTTTGGTACTTGGTTCCGTCTTTTATTTATCTTCTTAATTTCCCAACATTTTTTTCTTTTGATAATCATTTCCTAAGAAACAAAATGGCATCCTTGTCGGTCATATTCACATATAATAACATCATAGGAGCAACATAAACATGCTAAAATTAAACATTAAAAGATGAACAAAAACTAAATTATGATAAAATTTAAACACTCAAAGGTGAACAAAACTAAATTACAATAAACGGTCAAAAGACCAAAAAAAAAAACTGAAGATGATGCACCGACTCAAACATTTGATATCTCACCTTCCATCTGTGGCTTAAACCTTTAAACCAGTCTTGCTCCTCAGCATTCTTTATCGGCTCAATCAACCGATCTCTGATTGCATAGCTGAGCCACGAATCACCAACAGAGACAAGATCAGCAGCCATTGCATTCTTAGGCTCCATAGCACCTTTACTCGATGCAGCAGACAGCTCAGAGAAAATTGCCTCGAGAGTAGCACGATATTCCGGACTGAACTTCACTCTCTTTCCTTGCCCGTGAAAGAAATCCTGCACATCAGGCCAATTTCTCAACAATGCGGAATCAAAATTCTCATCTTGCAAACCAAAAAATCTTTTTAAAAAAGGTTTAAAAAACCTTGATCCAAGAAGGCGGAATTGATCCACGAAGCGCAACGATCCTCAGCGGAACGGTCAACGCATAGGTCTTCGACTTCCAGCGCTCGAACGCAGCCTTAAACTCCTCGTCCTCAGAGCTCTCCGTTCCTTCTGATCATATAAACAGAAGAGAGCAATAACTGAATTCAAATCGACGTTCGAGCAACTAAAAACAAGTTAGGGTTTTGGTTTTAGTACTACCTAAGTCTTCAGTGACCGGAGTCTGAGAGGGGAGAACCGGGCAAGCGCGAGCTCGGAGGCCGACGAGGAAGACTGCGGAGGCGACGAGGGGGAGGATGAGGACAGAGTGATGCTGCTGCTGCTTTCTTGGAGGTGGAGGGGGATCGAGGGCCGGATCGGGGCCGTTGGATGACGAGAAATAGACCGTTGGGGATCGTTTGTGAGGTGAGGGTTTGGAGAGAGGCAGAGAGATGGCGGAAGATCTAGGGTTAGGGTTAGGGTTTGAGGAGAGAGGGGGGTGGGGAGGAGAGGGGCGGAGCAAGAGCAGCGCCATCGGCGATGTTCGTTGCGAGAACCTCTCCGATGGATAGGGGGAGGATTTTCAGGGAATAAGACGGGTGAGAGAATGGGGCCCGATAACGTGATTCCAAGACTTGTTATCGAGTTTGGATCTGAACTTTTTCCGAACCCAATAGATTATTTGATCGGTCGGGTATGGATTAGGGCTTGGAATAGGACCAGACCCGGTTAGTTGTGGGCTTGGGTCAAACTTTTACAGATTTTAGTACTAGGAGCAAGACTTTTCTCTAGGAGTGCCATCGATGCAGATTATTCGAGGATATTCGCATCCCAATCCGCCTTCAACACGGATGCGGGTATCATTTTTTCACATCCATCAATATCCATATCCGTCTTCGAATGTTGGGTGCAGATACAAATATAATAAAGGCAATATTCGATTCGTATCCGATCCGATATCCGAAGGTTTTGTGCTTGATAATGATATATGTATGGAAGAGACTATTCTTGAATGAAATGAGGTAACACATTTTGACATTTTGAGTTGGTGAAAAAGTAATAGTGGAAAGTAGGGTGAGCGCCGGTCGGTTCGGTTCGGTTTTTGCTAATTTTTGCAAAACCGAACCGAACCGATTAGTCTTAGTAACCGAACCGACTAAGTTCGGTTCGGTTTTTCGGTTTTTCGGTTAGGCTAATATTTTCCCATCATTTCTTACATTTTTTAATCACCATTATATTATCATCCTTTAATATTCTAATCTCAAATATTCAATACCCAAATTAAAAATAAGAAAAAGACCCTAACCTTAATGTGAATTAAAAATTTCATATTCTAAAACTTTTACGCTATATTTGGGCTCTTATATCAAAACTCACATAATTATTACTAACTTTTAATGGCAAGAATGAAAAAAAGAACTATATTAATATAAATATTGTTCTTAATTGTGATGGTGTACTTAACATAACTTTTACATATTCAACATAAAAAAGATGGTATTGCTAGAAGTAATGAGATAAGTTTTTACCAGTTTTTTTATGAACTATATGATTCACTAAGAGATAGGGTAAGAGATTCGGTTCGGTTCGGTCGAGTTCGGTTTTTGACACACAAAACCGAAACCGAACCGAACTAGAGCGGTTCAGTTCGGTTCGGGTTCGGGTTTCAATTTTTGGTCGGTTATTTCGGTTATAACCGAACTATGCTCACCCCTAGTGGAAAGTATCCGATTCTTGCAAGAGTGGCATGAGATATTTTAGTTATTTCGACATTAAACATGGTATCTGTATTGATATTTAACACCAGAAGTCATGTAACCTATTGCTATAGAAGTCGAATGACGATGGATACGATGGAAGCATTAATATGTACAGAATAATATTATAATATGAATTATATTTTATATTATTGTAGATGAGATAAAAAGTAATATAAATATATCATTTTAGTTTATCTGTAACCATATTCACTTTTTCACATTCGATTAGTATCTATATACTATCTGCTAATATCTGATTCATATCCGATATCTGATTTTGACAGATACAGATAACATTTTTTCATATCCGCCAATGTATTCATATCTGTATTCGAAGTTTGGGTGCGGATACGGATATGATAAAGACAATATCCGATCCGTATCCACTCTAATGACACCTCTATTTTTCTCAAAAACAGGTTCCACGATAGGTCCTATCGTAGATTACGCAGGATAATTCCATGTTAAAACCCTTTTTAGCAGTTTATGCACATTGCCTTGAGGAGGATATATATATATATATTTTTTTAAAGTTAAGAAAAACAAACCTGTCAGATTTCTTTCAATTTTCTGGCCCTTTTGAAGGAAACACTGACAAGATAAAAGCTGAAGTGGCCCATGATTTTAACCATATTTCTCTTAAACAAACACACAACTAATGAAAAGGCTTGTGGGGCCCGCAAAATCCTATTTTCCAACCCCATTTTATTCTTCTTTGGGCGTGTTTAGTTGCAAGGAAGTGGGCGGAAGTAAGAAAATGAGAAAGTATAATTGTTCACTTTCCTATCTATCCAAACACCGAAAAAGGAAAATATGAAAATCCCTTTTCCTTTTCTCTATTCTCTTTTACACACTTATTTCCTCATTTTCAGAGTGCTACAGTTAATTTTGTGATGATGTAAATCTCATTTGTAATAAGTTGTAACACAAAACAGTTAATTTTTTGATCATTTAAATCTCACTTGCATTTTAATTACAGTCCATTTTTTATTTTTATTAATTAATTTTTATTTTAATATTATTTTGCAGTCAACTTTGTGGTTAACTTTTCCACTTTCACTTTTACATTACCATCCAAACACCGAAAAAGACATAACATTTTTCAAACCACTATTCTCAACAACATCCAAACACCAAAAAACTTATTAACCAATTCTCAAATTCTAAAGAGAACTATTATCACTTCCTCACTTCCTCACTTTCACTCGTAAACAAACTAACTAAGAGAAAATACACCGATTACAGAGCTATCGACTACCGCCAGAATCAGACAACTGATTTCCAAAAAATTTTAATCACAAAACTGTCCCAAGCTTGAAGGATAACTGACTTGTTAATAAAAAAACACGAAGAAAAGAGAGAGACAAACTCGCTTATTGCTCATGAACTGAAGAGGCATACACACATGTACAATCTGCTATACACAAATGAAAATATAAAAAAGAAAAGAGAATTCGGAAGGAAAAATTGAAGACCCACGTGTAGGTAAGTAGGAGTGTGAGAACAATCACATCGAGTGATTGTGCAAATACCCAAAAAAAGATAAAAGAACAATAGAAAAAAGAGGGCAAATTTTTTTTTTTTACTGTGCTATGGATCATGTCAACAAGCGAGGTTCTATCACTTTGCTTGCTGGAGCTTTGTCCCTTCGCTCTATGGAGGCAGATGGAAGCCAGCATGTCTTCCTCTTGTCATTTTGGACTAAACGGTGGAAAAAATGATTAATGACCTACTATTCCACCTAATGGTTTATCTTCAGGAAAAATGCGTGTAAGGATTGGGATGAAGTAGTTCATCACTTCTTTGCTAATAAATAGGCATCACATTGCATAAGATTTTAATAGCAAGAAAGAGAGAACGAGAGAGTTACAAGATATTGTATTATCCTCTCCTTTCCCTTATCATTTATCTTCCTTTTGTTAAGCCCTATTGGGTGGAGTTTCATCGAGTTTGGGCTTCAGTGAGATTAGAATTGTAATCTCTTGTATTTTTCCTTCTTGATTAGTGGATTCTATTGTTGTCTTCTCCCGTGGATGCAGGTCACATTGACCGAACCACGTTAAATCTTGATGTGTTGTCCTTTCTATTTTTACTGGCTTATAGTTGATATATGTTTAATCTTTACTTGCACTCGCCATCTCTTGTATTATAAGCCCACTATTACAAACTTACAACAAACTGGTACTAGAGCTAGTGTTATTTTCTTGTGGATTTTGAGAACGCTTCGGCGAAATACAAAGTAGAGAATTTCGACGGGAGGAATAACTTATGTTTGTGGAGAGTCAAAATGTGGGCTCTCTTGGTGCAGCAAGACTTGTTGAAAGTATTGTCCGGTAAGGACAAGTTGCCGGAATCTATATCTGAGGATGAGAAGGAGGAACTCGAGATGAAGGAGTATAGTGTCATACAACTTTGTCTAGCCGATGAAGTTTTGTGAGAGGTTGTCGATGAAGATACTACCACCCGTTTGTGGCTCAAATTAAAGAACATGTAAATGACTAAGTCTCTGACCAACAAGCTCTACTTGAAGCAGCGCCTCTTCACTCTTCGCATGAAGGAAGTTACGTTAATTAAAAATCACTTAGATGAGCTCAACATAATTCTCATGGATATGAAAAATATTGATGTTAGGATAGATGAAGAAGATCAAGCTCTCATCTTATTATGCTCATTGTCTCCTTCATTTAAAAATTTTGTTAATAGTATGCTCTGTAGTAGAGATACACTTTCTTTAGAAGATGTCAAATCAGTCTTACGCTCTAAGAAGTTAAGACAGATAGTGTCAGATATATGAAGTGAGAATCAAGCTGAAGGCTTATTCGTCCGTGATCGTACAGAGAAAGGTAGAGAAAAATCTTGAGGAAAATCTAGATCTAAATCTAGGTTAATAAAAAATGTTGAGTGTCACTATTGTCATAAGTTTGGACATTATAAAAAAGATTGTTTTAAGCTCAAAGAAAAAGAAAAAGAAGATGTTAGGAGGAAATCTCAAGATGAGAAGTCTTCGATTGTTAGTGTTGCAGAAGAAGCATCCACATCACATGAGGTTCTTTCAGTTACCGTCTTTGATGCTTGTTCACGAGATGAGTGAGTTCTTGATTCAGATTATTCTTATCACATATGTCCCCACAGGGACTGTTTGTGACCTACCATCTAATTAATGATGGTAATGTGTTAATGAGAAATAACATGCCCTGCAAGACGATTGGTATTGGGTTAATGAAGATTAGGATGCCCGGCGGTATTGTTAGAACACTGAACAATGTTCGGCATGTGCCAGATTTGAAGAAAATTTTAATTTCCTTGGGCACACTTGACTCAAACAGCTATAAGTTTTCAGTTAAAGGTAGAGTTTTGAGAGTTATTAAACGCTCTTATTGTGATGAAAGGAAAGAAGGTGAATACCCTTTATATCCTTTAAGGTAGCATGGTGACAGGTGCTGACGCTGTGTTAATGTCAAAAGACTCAGACTTAGATGCCACTGGTTTGTGGCATATGCAGTTAGGACATATGAGTGAGAGAGGACTACATGTGTTGAGTAAGTAAGGTTTGCTTTGTGGCTTGAAATCAAGAAAGCTTGACTTTTGTGAAAATTGTATTTTTGACAAACAACACAGAGTTTCTTTTGATACACGTGTTCACAGGACTAAAAACACCTTAGACTACATTCATTCAGATGTTTGGGGTTCCTCTCAGGTTCCATCAAAAAGTGAAGCTAGTTAGAATATAACTTTAATTGATGATTATTTCAGAAAAATTTGGGTGTATCCTCTCAAGCATAAGAGCGATGTATTTGCTACCTTCAAGCAGTGGAAGACTGTAATAAAAAACAAACAGAAAAAAGGTGAAGTACCTCAGGACCGACAATGGAATGGAGTTCTGTCCATGGAGTTTGATCATTTTCTGCAAAAATGAAGGAATTGTGCGGTATCGTACAGTTCGGTACACACCACAATAGAATGGAATTGTAGAAAGGATGAACAGAACGTAGTTGGATAAAGCTCAGTGTATACTCTCTAATACTGGTTTGTCAAAGTACTTTTAGGCCAAGGCAGTTAATACAGCTTGCTATTTAGTAAATCAGTCTTCCTCTACAGCTATTGGTTTTAAAATTCCTGAGGAGGTGTAGTCTGGCACCTCTGTTAATTACTCTCATTTACGAATATTTAGTTGTCCTGCTTATTTTCATGTAAATGATGGTAAGCTCGAACCTATGGCAAAGAAAGATTCTTGGTTATGCTTCTGGGGTGAAGGGATACAGGTTGTGGTGTTCTCATCTTAAGTCACCTAAATTTGTTATTAGTAAGGGGGTTACTTTTGATGAAAATTACATTCTTCAACCGAGAAAGGAGTTTGTTGTTGATGCTACAGGTTCAGGAGAGAAAGCAGACAAGCAGGTGGAGCTTGATAGCAAAGTTATAGAAAGAGTGCAGGAGAGCAAACACGTTGAACCAGTTGATGATGCTCAAGATTCAACTTCAGGTGATGATACATCGCAATAGCAACAGTACAATATTGCCACTGTGAGAGCAAGAAGGCGGATTCGTTCACTTAAGCGATATGCCTATGTAGACATGGTCGCGTATGCTTTAAGTGTAGTAGAATCTATTGATATTTCAATGCCTCCCACCCTAGGGAGGCTATTAGTTTTGATAAAGCTGCAGAATGGACTGTTGCTATGACTGAAGAGATGGAGTCTCTTCACAAGAACCAAACATGAGAGTTAGTAAAGTCGTCTGGGGAATAGAAAATTATTGGCTGCAAGTGAGTCTTCAAGAAAGAAGAAATTCTTAGTGCTGAGTTAGTAAAATATAAAGCACGCTTGATAGGCAAAGACTACAATCAGACAGAGGGTATCGACTTCAATGAAGTATTTTCTCCAGCTGTGAAGCACACCTCTATCCGCGTGTTGCTAGCCATGGTTGCTTGGTTCAATCAGGAGCTCGAGCAACTTGATGTGAAAAACCTTTCTTCATGACGAGCTTGAAGAGCAAATCTTTATGCATCAGCCGGAAAGATTCGTTATTAAAGGTTATTAAAGGTAAAGAAGACCACGTGTGCAATTTAAAGAAATCTCTTTATAATTTGAAGCAGCCACCTAGACAGTGGTATTTGAGGTTTGATACTTTTATGACTGAGCATGGTTACTCTAAGAGTAAATATAATAGTTGTGTTTATCATCGGAAGCTCAATAATGATTCTTTTGTATATTTGTTTTTGTATGTTGATGACATGTTGATTGCAGCTAAAAACATGTCTGAAGTTGATAAATTGAAAGCTCAACTCAAACAAGTATCTGAGATGAAAGATTTGGGAGCAACGAAGAAGATTTTGGGAATGAAAATTCACAGGAACAGCTTAGAAGGAAAATTGTTCCTGTCTCAGAAGAAATACATCGAGAAGGTGTTTAAGAGATTTGGCATGCTTGATGTCAAACCTGTAAAGACTCCACTTGCTACTCATTTTTGACTTTCAGCAATTTTGTCTCCTCAAACCGATGAAGAGGAGAAGTATATGTCTCGTGTTTTATATGTTAGTGCAGTTGAAAGTATTATGTACGCTATGGTGTGCACTAGATCAAGCATTCCACATGCAATCAGTGTCAAGAGTCGACATATGGACAAGCCTAGAAAAGGCCATTGGCAGGCAATAAAATGAATTTTGTGATATTTAAAAGGATCTACTAGCATCGGTCTATGTTTTGACAGGAAAACTAATTCTGATTGCAAAATTGCTAGATACTCGGATTCAGATTTTGCGGGCAATCTGGATAGAAGGAGATCCTTGACAAGTTATGCATTCACTCTTTCAGATTGTGTCATTAGTTGAAAGGTGGCTTTACAGTCGACAGTGGCTTTGTCTATTATAGAGGCAGAGTATATGCCAGTGATAGAGACAGTGAAAGAAACTTTTTGGTTAAGGGGTTTGGTTGAAGATCCTAGTTTACACCAAGGAATAACCACGGTGTTTTGTGATAGGCAGACTGCTATACATCTAACAAAGCACCGATGTATCATGAGAGAACCAAACAAATTGATGTCAGGTTTCATTTCATTCGAGAATTAAAGACATCAAAGTTAATAAAATTCATACTATAGATAATCCAATAGATATGATGACAAAGCCCGTACCTTCACGCAAATTCGAGCACTGTTTCGAATTGCTTGGTGTTCAAAGTATCGAAGGTTGAGCCCATAAGGGCTAAAGAAGACAACAAAGATCTAAAAGACGCTTGATACAGTTCAAGCTGAGGTGAAAAAATTTGTTATTCATTCAAGATAAGGTGGAGATTTGTTGATATATCTTGAATAAAAATAAGAATAAGCCCATGTGAAAGTTCAAGCTACTTTATAGCTTGCCAATTTTGACTAAATGGTAGCTTGTCACTTTTTACTAAATAGTGGAAACATAATTGATGGCCTACTATTCCACCTAATGGCTTGTCTCTATGAAAAATGTGTGCAAGGATTGGGATGAAGTAGTTCAACACTTCCTTGCTATAAATGGGCATCATATTGCATGACATTTTGATAGCAAGGAAGAGAGAACGAGAGAGTTACAAAATATTGTAATATCCTCTCATTTCTCTTGTCATTTATCTTCTTTTTGTAAAGCCCTAGTAAGTGGGGTTTCATTGGGCTTGGGTTTCAGTAAGATTAGAGTTGTAATCTCTTGTATTGTTCCCTCTTGATTAGTGGATTCTATTGTTGTCTTCTCCCGTGGACGTAGGTCACATTGACCAAATCACAATAAATCTTAGTGTGCTATCTTCTTTATTTCTATTAGCTTATAGTTACTATCTGTTAATCTCTACTTGCACTTACCATCTCTTATATTATAAGGCCACTGTTACAACACACGAGTTGCTACCTGTTAAATATCGCACAGAAATAATATATTTACAGAACAAGCTGAGAATTTCCAGACCGAAAATATCAGGGAACAGTAGAAAAAGAAATACTCTAGAACTTTTCATATATTTATGTTAGATCAAGTCACAAGAAGTACCTTGGGTCCCTTAGTGTCAAGTATAGCGAGGGAGTAAGTCATCTAATTTTAAGACAGTTATATTGTTAAACTTTTTTCTAAATACATTTAGGATTCGGGAGGATTTCTGCATACAGAGATGCATCTCAGCAAGACAGTATCCCATCTGCGTGCTCATGCGGGTCCGACACTACTGGCTTCACGATAAGATTATCCGTGCTACGTAGTAGAATACAAGATACTAATGTGAGTAATGTAAGTAACTTAACGAACAACACACATTGCCTTGAAGACAGAAGCAATGCCCTATATTTAACCTTGTCCTTTTCTTTTGCACGTAGACTTTTTTAAGTTAGGTAAACCTGATATAAGATTCATGTTGCATATATTAAATTTGGAGACACTGCAGCTTCCTTTTCGACAAGCTAGCCCCCTAAGCTCCCATGCAGGATCTCCTCTTATTGAAAGTCAATGGCAACGACAAATGATATTGTAATAATAGTGAGATACTAGCTTGGGAAGAGAGACAAGTAGGCAAAGTTTTTTTAAAATATGATCTACCATTAGTAAAAAAGGGCCTGATCAGTGGCAATGAGACAGAGACAAAGTTTATTAAGGTTTATCGAAGGAACCGATTGAAATCGAGGAACTACATTCAAACTAAGGTAGTGAGGAGAAGTGGGTGAAATAAAACAGGTCAGCCAAGTGCCACCTCATTCTAAAAGCACTGTTATCTAGACACTTCATTATTACAAAAATTTGTCACGTTAGACATGTGTACTCAAGAAAATAGGATGTAAGGACTTGAGATATTATCTCAAAAAATTAAACCTATTAAGGGGAGTAGCATAAATCTTTATATACCCAAGATCATCACTATGCCTATCAGACGTGGGACTATTTGTTTGATATCCAACTCAAAGCTCATATTTCTTCACACCTGAACGACCGTATGCTCCACCTTATGTGAAGCAACACTGTAGCCTATTACTCCTCTTCATCGCGTGGGAAGAAGGCACACCTTACATGGAGCAGGAGCATTGATGCAAATCCTCGAGAGCCCGACTTGTTGTGATCTATCACCAATTAACAACAGAGAAATACCGAGTTAAAGACTTGGCAGAGCAGAAGCACAGAAGATCTACCTCTAGCAAACAATTGAAGCTAAATCACCGCACAATCAAAGAATACCAGATTTAATGTGGTTCAACAATGTACCTGCATCCACGGGAAGAGGGGAGAAATCTTTATTGAAAACAAAGAAAATATAAGAGTTACAAGAAGATCTCTCTCTCATAACTCTCAATGGTGGAAATCTAATTTTTTCTTGAATTCTGTGACACAACCTTCAAAGGGCACCCCAATGGGTTTATATAGGCACCTAGGATGATTCTAATCCCACACAAACTTCAACAATCCAATCAACACCGCCCTAGAGAAAAAAGAAAATCTAGATCCAATCCAAATTGAAAATAGAACCGTATTTGAAGACTGCCAGAACCCATTAGTCGACTAATGCTTGGCCCTAGTTGACTAGGGCCAAGTATTAGTCGACTAATACCAAGTATTAGTCGACTATACCAAATACCTAGTCGACTACTGTAACCCAATCCGAGAACTCAACTTACTGTTGCGAGACCTAGTCGACTACATCCAAATATTAGTCGACTAGTCTATAGCCTAGTTGACTAATAACACTTATTAGTCGACTCATCAACATGCACAAATTCTGTACTTGTCCGTGCTTGATTCTGAAGCTTGTAACACCTCCACAGGATCCTTGATTTATCTTCAATGAAAACGAGGCACTTCAAATACTAACAATCTCCATCTTAACTAATGTTCATTGAGTCTTTTTGTAGAAATTGGCCGCTGCTTCATTCTCCTTGCTTTCTCCACCTTTTGTGACTTCACGTGGCTTCCTCCCAAGAGCCCATTCGCCACTTTACCTTTGGAGATGGTCTTCATCATCATATCTGCTGGATTCTTCTTCGTGTTGATCTTTACCAAATCGATTACCTTATCATCCACGGCCCACTGACGTATCTTCTGATGCCTCGCATTAATCTCTCTCTCCTCACTTCATGACTCTCCCCCCATTAACTCTCTTCTTTCTCATTGCGAACCTTTTCTTACTGCGACCTCTCTTTTCCTACTATCTCATTACGTGGCCCCAAATCCATCGTCTCTCTCACTCATCTCTTTCCAACTACTTCTCCCTCTCAGCCTCCTCTCGTAGTTCTCCCGCAGAACCCTAGATTCATCCCCTATCTTATGTATTCTGTTTGATAAATGTGATAATATTTTTAGTAGATATGTGGGTTCATGGTCAGTATGCATTCATAAAGCAATTACATCAATATATAGATATAAGAAAGAATAGATAAATAAGAAAACGAGTAGTAAGATAAACGTATCTAAAGATAAGGGTATCTAATATTATGATGAAGATATCTAAAGATAAGAGTATCTAAACCCCATTCAAACTCACAATGGATCAAACACTGAAAGTTTGGATAAATCTTGACGAAAATGATGAGAGGTTTTTAATAAGTTGGTCGACGGAGCAGACTGCAATCGAGGGTGTCGTGACGAGATCCATATGTCTGAGGGGATGGTGAGCTCCATAGGGTGGATCTAGATGGATCAGGCAGCATGAGATCTAGAAGGATCAGGTGAGAAGGCGAGATCCAGATGGATCAGGCAGGGCGAAATCCAGATGGATAAGGCATCATATGAGAAGATGAGATCCGAATGAATTCGGGATCAGGAAGGGGGAGATCCAGATGGATCAGGCAGGGCGAGATCCATATAGATCAAACGAAGGAAGGTTTTTGTGAGCTCCTCGAACTCGACTGGCTATGTATTGGAGGGCGGTCGATCAATTGAGTATGAAAAAAAGCCCAAGAGGGCTAAATTGATGAGAAAGCCCAAGCGAGCAAAATAGAGACGAGGAGTGCTAAATTGATGAGAAAGTACAAGAGGGCTCTGATCTGACAATGTTGGAGGAAGACGGGTGATGGCGGATCCGACATCGGTGGATGCGAGAGGATCAGCGAGGACTCAGTCTTGACTGAGGCGAAGGAGGATGCGCGAGGACGACGAAGAAAGTTCTGATGTTGTATGAGGCGAAAGTGGCCAGACGTTAGGCACACGCTATGCATGTGCAGCCCAGCACATGCTCGAGAATACCGAGATAATTTCGATCAGTAAAGAAAATTTTGGGAGGCTCTGATACATGATAGTTTGGAAAACAAGAAGTTTCAGTATGTATTCATAAAGTAATTACATTAATATATAGATATAGAAGACAGTAGATAAATAAGAAAACAAATAGTAAGATAAAATAAGACAAGGGTATCTAAAAATAAGAGTATTTAACAATAGTATAAAAATATGTAAAGATAAGAGTATCTAACATGGTCAATCTTTTTACAATTTCAGTTGATAAAGGCTACATTCAAGGAAAGAATTTAAAGGATGGAGAGAGGAAGGCGGTTGGGTTTGATTGAAAGAGGCGGTGGAAGAACTCGCTGGAAGAAGGAAGAAGAAAAGAAAAGAAAAGAAAAGAAAGATTAAAAAATTAATATTTTATATTATTAAATTGGCCCGGTATTCAACCAGCTCCAAACGGTACCCAAAAATTACAGAAAATAGAAAATATTATCCTGAGACGTAATATGAAAACGGTTTAAAGAAATTCTATCCGGTTTACAAATTAAAAATCCCGGAAGCTGTCGCTGGTACCGGGCGACACCGGTTTGGCCGGATTTCGATAAATGCAGAAAAATCCCCAAAATACACTAACGTAGAAAATACGATTTTAAGACACATGGTGAAAGCGGATTCTCAAAATACAACTCCGTTTGTGAGATAAAAATCGTAAAGCCGATTATCGGTATCGGTCGACACCGACTACGGAGATTTTCCAAAATAATCCAGAAAAATTCCAGAAAATCCTGAAAAATCTAAAATATTAGAAAATGATTTTTAAAACTGAAATCAGTTCAATCGGACTACCACGGAGGTCAAATCAATTTTGTACGTCGTATCGCATACTGATACGGTGATACGTACACCGGGAAGCAGGGGTTACAGATAGCAAGGAAGAGAGAACGAGAGAGTTACAAAATATTGTATTATCCTCTCATTTCTCTTGTTATTTATCTTCTTTTTGTAAAATCCTAGTAAGTGGGGTTTCATTGGGCTTGGGTTTCAGTAAGATTAGAGTTGTAATCTCTTGTATTCTTCCCTCTTGATTAGTGGATTCTATTGTTGTCTTCTCCCATGGACGTAGGTCACATTGACCAAATCACAATAAATCTTAGTGTGCTGTCTTCTTTATTTCTATTAGCTTATAGTTACTATCTGTTAATCTCTATTTGCACTTGCCATCTCTTATATTATAAGGCCACTGTTACAACACACGGGTTGCTACCTGTTAAATATCGCACAGAAATAATATATTTACAGAACAAGCTGAGAATTTCCAGGCCGAAAATATCGGGGAACAGTAGAAAAAGAAATACTCTAGAACTTTTTATATATTTATGTTAGATCAAGTCACAAGAAGTACCTTGGGTCCCTTAGTGTCAAGTATAGCGAGGGTGTAAGTCATCTAATTTTAAGACAGTTATATTGTTAAACCTTTTTCTAAATACATTTAGGATTCGGGAGGATTTCTGCATACAGAGATGCATCTCAGCAAGACAGTATCCCATCTGCGTGTTCATGCGGGTCCGACACTACAGGCTTCACGATAAGATTATCCGTGCTACGTAGTAGAATACAAGATACTAATGTGAGTAATGTAAGTAACTTAACGAACAACACACATTGCTTTGAAGACGAAGCAATGCCCTATATTTAACCTTGTCCTTTTCCTTTGCACGTAGACTTTTTTAAGTTAGGTAAACCTGATATAAGATTCATGTTACATGTAATTAAATTTAGAGACACTGCAGCTTCCTTTTCGACAAGCTAGCCCCCTAAGCTCCCATGCAGGATCTTCTCTTATTGAAAGTGAATGGCAACGACAAATGATATTGTAATAATAGTGAAATACTAGCTTGGGAAGAGAGACAAGTAGGCAAAGTTTTTAAAATCTGATCTACCATTAGTTAAAAAAAAAAGGAGACAAAGTTTATTAAGGTTTGTCGAAGGAACCGATTGAAATTGAGGAACTACATTCAAACTAAGGTAGTGAGGAGAAGTGGGTGAAATAAAACAGGTCAGCCAAGTGCCACCTCATTCTAAAAGCACTGTTATCTCGACACTTCATTATTACAAAAATTTGTCACGTTAGACATGTGTACTCAAGAAAATAGGATGTAAGGACTTGGGATATTATCTCAAAAAATTAAACCTATTAAGCGGAGTAGCATAAATCTTTATATACCAAGATCATCACTATGCCTATTAGATGTGGGACTATTTGTTCGACATCCAACTCAAAGCTCATATTTCTTCACACCTGAAAGACCGTATGCTCCACCTTATGTGAAGCAACACTGTAGCCTATTACTGCTCTTCATCGCGTGGGAAGGCGGCATACCTTACATGGAGCAGGAGCATTGATGCCAAATCCTCGAGAGCCCGACTTGTTGTGATCTATCACCAATCAAGCAATAGAGAAATACCGAGTTAAAGACTTGGCAGAGAAGAAGCACAGAAGATCTACCACTAGCAAACAATTGAAGCTAAATCACCACACAATCAAAGAATACCAGATTTAACGTGGTTCAACAATGTACCTGCATCCACGGGGAAGAGGGGGGAAATCTTTATTGAAAACAAAGAAAATACAAGAGTTACAAGAAGATCTCTCTCTCATAACTCTCAATGGTAGAAATCTAATTTTTTCTTGAATTCTTCACACACCTTCAAAAGGTCACCCCAAATGGGTTTATATAGGCACCTAGGATGATTCTAATCCCACACAAACTTCAACAATCCAATCAACACCGCCCCAGAAAAAAAAGAAAATCTAGATCCAATCCAAATTGAAAATAGAACCGTATTTGAAGACTGCCAGAACCCATTAGCCGACTAATACTTGGCCCTAGTCGACTAGGGCCAAGTATTAGTATACTAATACTAAGTATTAGTCGACTATATCAAATACCTAGTCGACTACTGTAAAACAATCCGAGAACTCAACTTATTGTTGCGAGACCTAGTCGACTACATCTAAGTATCAGTCGACTAGTTTATAGCATAGTTGACTAATAACACTTATTAGTCGACTCATCAACATGCACAAATTCTGTACATGTCAGTGCTTGATTCTGAAGCTTGTAACACCTTCACAGGATCCTTGATTTATCTTCAATAAAAACGAGGCACTTCAAATACTAACAATCTCCACCTTGACTAATGTTCATTGAGTTTTTTTTTTAGAAATTGGCCTCTGCTTCATTCTCCTTGTTTTCTCTACCTTTTGTGATTTCACGTGGCTTCCTCCCAAGAGCCCATTTCGCCACTTTACCTTTGGAGATGGTCTTCGTCATCATATCTGCTGGATTCTTCTTTGTGTTGATATTTACCAAATCGATTACCTTATCATCCACGGCCCACTGACATATCTTTTGATGCCTCGCCTCAATCTCTCTCTCTCTCCTCACTCGTGACTCTCCCCCCTATTAACTCTCTTCTTTCTCATTGCAAACCTTTTCTTACTGCGACCTCTCTTTTCCTACTATCTCATTATCGTGGCCCCAAATCCATCGTCTCTCTCACTCATCTCTTTCCAACTACTTCTCCCTCTCAGCCCCCTCTCGTAGTTCTCCCGCAGAACCCTAGATTCATCCCCTATCTCATGTATTCTGTTTGATAAATGTGATAATATTTTTAGTAGATATGTGGGTTCATGGTCAATATGCATTCATAAAGCAATTACATCAATATATAGATATAAGAAAGAATAGATAAATAAGAAAACGAGTAGTAAGATAAACGTATCTAAAGATAAGGGTATCTAACAATATGATGAAGATATCTAAAGATAAGAGTATCTAAACCCCATTCAAACTCACAGTAGATCAAACACCGAAAGTTTGGATAAATCTTGACGAAACTGATGAGAGGCTTTTAATGAGTTAGTCGACAGAGCAGATTGCAATCGAGGGTGTCATGACAAGATCCAGATGTCTGAGGGGATGGTGAGCTCCATAGGGTGGATCTAGATGAATCAGGCAGCGTGAGATCTAGAAGGATCAGGCGAGATCCAGATGGATCAGAAGGACGAGATCCAAATAGATCAGGCATCATATGAGAAGATGAGATCCAAATGAATTCAGGATCAGGAAGGGGAGATCCAGATGGATCAGGTAGGGCGAGATCATACAGATCAAACAAAGGAAGATTTTTGTGAGCTCGTCGAACTCGACTGGCGGCGTATTGGAGGGCGGTCGATCATCTGAGTATGAAAAAAAGCCCAAGAGGGTTAAATTGATGAGAAAGCCCAAGCGAGCAAAATAGAGTCGAGGAGTGCTAAA
Organism: Agave tequilana; assembly: GCA_038442645.1. Classification (NCBI taxonomy): domain Eukaryota; kingdom Viridiplantae; phylum Streptophyta; class Magnoliopsida; order Asparagales; family Asparagaceae; genus Agave; species Agave tequilana. The sequence continues at coordinate 32,890 of JAVJIF010024837.1, read as the reverse complement.
TTGATGAGAAAGTACAAGAGGGCTCTGATCTGACAATGTTGGAGGAAGACGGGTGATGGCGGATCCGACATCGGTAGATGCGAGAGGCTCAGCGGGGACTCGGTGTTGGCTGAGGCGAAGAAGGATGCGCGAGGACGACGAAGAAAGTTCTGATGTTGTATGAGGCGAAAGTGGCCCGACTCTAGACACACGCTATGCATGGCAGCCCAGCACAGGCTCGAGAACACCGAGATAATTTCGATCAGCAAAGAAAATTTTGAAAGGCTCTGATACATGATAGTTTGGAAAACAAGAAGTTTCAGTATGTATTCATAAAGTAATTACATTAATATATAGATATAGGAGATAGTAGATAAATAAGAAAATAAATAGTAAGATAAAATAAAACAAGGGTATCTAAAAATAAGAGTATCAACAATAGTATAAAAATATGTAAAGATAAGTGTATCTAACATGGTCAATCTTTTTACAATTTTAGTTGATAAAGGCAGGGGATTTTGTTCGTAAATCAGTGATGATGTTCGTCTGGGCCACAATTTGTTGAAAAATTAGATTTTTGGAGTTCCGGTGATGGCTTTGTGATAACTGGTTAAGGAGGTTGTTGCTCGATGTTAGCATTCATCATGTTGCTCACGACTCGCTAGTTATCTCTCGTTCTTTATATTTGCTTGCCCTTCACTCTTGCCCCTCTCTCTATATAGGCATTTGAAGGTAAATTTTCTCGCTTTTTCTATTGAATTTTTAACAAAAAATTACAAAGATAAATTGTTGTTAAAGTGCGCTATGACGGTGATTTTTACATAATGGTTAACTTGTTTGTTTTCTGATGGTTTCATCAATTGTTGGTATAAAATGCACCGCGAGTTTTCTCTTCTCCCTTTTCTTTAATAAAAAACATTAACCTATTCGTTTTCTAGAAATATGGTGAAAGAGTATTGTAAAATTTCCATGAGGCCGATCTAAATCTTGAGACTTGCTGGGAAGGTTTTTATCTCAATGATTCCTAATAATTGTCCTATAAGGACCTGTTTGTTTGTAGGAGATACCCTCAGAGGAGCACTATTAACATTGACAGAAGTAATCAAGCTCCCTCAAGTTCTCTCAAGCTGCTCAAGTGATCAAGCTTTCTTCACCTCTCCTCAAGTCCTCAAGTGATCAAGCTCCCTCAACCTCTTCTCAAGTGCTTTAGCTCTCACAATTTCTCTCAAGTTATGGTATTTATATTTTTGTCATTTTTACTTTAAAATAGACCCACACTCTTCATCAGCAAGTACTAGCAATCCTTCTTCTTCTATGTATAATTGTAATTTAGATTTAACTAGTCAATAATTGTATGATTTGCATATATTTTTATCCGATACTCCAATACTTTTATTCACACAATTAGAAACACCATCCACATATTTTATTACTTCTTCTGAGCCACCTTCTACTCCACCTTCTACTTCCACTACCGAAGTTGCTTCCATAGCAGATGAAAAATCTGAGGTTTGAAATTTTTTTTAAAAAAAAACTATTAATGGAGTTAGGAAGGCTATACGCAAGATTTGTCCGGATGTTCCTTGTGCTTTTCTAAAAAATAGTAGAACCGGCGCACTAACTAGGCACATTAGGATTAAACATCTAAAGAATCAACACGACAAATACAGATTTCTACTTTTGATGGCACACTAAGTACTTTTAGTTATAATTATCAAAGAGAAAACTAATCTTGCTAAATATTTAATTCAGGCTGAACAAGCTTTTAGTTTTGCTGGAAATGAAGCATTTATAATTTGTATTAGAACTACTCATAATCCTGAATATGATTCGCTCTATAAAGATACTATTAGAGCTAAAATATTCAGGGTTACTGAGGAAAGAAAATAAATTTTAATTGCAACTATTCTTCTATGCCACAAAAAGTTGTACTTACTTATGATTGTTGGGAAGCTCTAACGGCTTTCACTACATAGTTCTTACTATACATTTTATTGATTCTGACTGACTTTTAAATAAAAAAATTATTGGTTCTAAAAAAAATTCTCATAATGGTTTTAATCTTAGCCAGATGATTATGAAAGTTGTTAGAGATTTAGACTTGAATCTAAAAATTTTTCTATTTCAGTTGATAATACTAGCAATAATACTGTTATAATTGAACTTTTAAAAAATCATTTTAGACTGATTTTGAATAAAAAAAATCATATTCGTTGTGTATTCACATTATTAACTTGTGCGTATATGATGGTTTAAAACGTATAGATAAATATATTCAAAATTTATGAAGCACGATTTTATTTATTAGAAATAGTGGCCCAAGAAGGCAAACCTTTAAATAAAGTTGTTTCAGCGTAGGCTTACTAATTAGAAGTTTATCTCAGGACATAAGGACTCGTTGGAGCTCAATATATAATATATTGAAGAAAGTTATTCCTTATCGGACTGCAATAAATATGTTTACTTTCACAAAATTGTCAGATATATTTATTTCCGATGATGATTGAAAAATTATTGAAGTACCTTGTGAATTTTTAAAAAAATTGAAAGAGTAACAAGGTTATTTTCTGGGGTTTATTACCCTCACTACTAATTTAGTTTTTTACGAGTTAACTGAAATTACTGAACTGTTTCATACATATTGATGTGATTCTTTACTTGAAGATATTACTGCACTTATGGAAGAAAAATTCAATAAGCATTTTAAATATTTTTCTACTATACTTTATTTTACTACTATTATGGATCCTCGAATTAAATTTAAAAGATGTAAATATTTACTTGAAAAATTTTATGAAAAAAATAATTATCCTGATTGTTTCTTATAATGGAATGATATTGAGCTTTCTATAAATAATATGTACGATTTTTATGATTCTCAATTTGTAAATAAACAATAATCCAACATGCATCTTCATTTAGACCTAAAAGTTCTTTATTATCTGAATTATTATCTGCATTCAAAAGATCAAGAAGATCAGACTCATTAAATGAGCTTCATTATTATTCTACTCGTGTTATAACTCTTGAGATTGATGCAGACTCAAGATTTGAAATTTTTGATATTTTAGCATGGTGGAAATCACATAAATTGACATATCCTATGCTTTTCATTATGGCACGCGATTTACTAATCCCTCCTGCCTCTGTTGTAACTTCAGAATCTATTTTTAGTACAACTAGACGAATGCTAACTGATACGAGAAACCGCCTGACGTCAGAAGCTATCAAGATGAGAATCTGCGGGAAGGATTGACTCGATATAGATAAAAGAAGCCAAAATAAAACAGTAGATGAAATCAATGAAGATTCCCCAAAAGATGAGCAAAAAAATGAAAATCTTTTGTATTTGTATAATTGTATTTGTATCAATTTCAACCTATACAATACACATGTAATGTTATCAATTTATACAGTTATACTTCAATTATTTATCAATATCTTTTGTATTTGTATCAATTTATCCAATTTATTGGATTGTTAATAAAAATTTTACATATGCATTTTACAGCTTATATCAAAATTTTCCACATTTGAGTGTTTTTTTAGAATTTTTTAGATTTTTTTTTAGAATTATTTTACATTATTTTACAATTTTTTGAAATTAGTCAGAATTATTTTTTTAGTAACCTGGGCCGGGTCGGCCCGGGTATGGCCCGGCCCACCCCAGCTGTGTGCCTTGGGCGTGCCTGGGTCTTCCTTATGGGGACCAGGCCCGGACCGGGCCGACCAGGAGAAGCGGGCCGCAGCCCGCCGGAAACGGGACGGGCTCGGCCCGTCCCGTTTCGCACCCCTAACTATAAAGAATGCGGATAAAGACACGTACCAGATCAAAGCACCCACCGAATATATTAAAGCACCCCTCAGAATTTCAAAATTACCCAATTAACCCCTCCCCCTCCTTCCTCCTTCCAGCCTCCCCATCCCCTCCATCATCCATCGCCCCTCCCCTGCCGTCCTCGCCCTCGTCCCCCTCCGCCCCTGCCTCCCCTCCTCGCCTGCCTCTGCCTCGTCCCCCTCTGTCGCCCTTGACCTCCCCACCCCCACCCCTACCCCCCCAACGACCTCCCCGCCTGCCTCCCTACTCCCCATAGGGAGGCTGGCGGGGAGGCGGTGGCGGGCGGGGTCATCCTCGAGATTTTTGGGCTTTAAGCGAACTTTTCAAATGAGGCCCTCATCGATCAATTATTAAAAATATAAAAATTATTAATATTTTTTTTGCTTATTATTCAAGATAATTTTGTTTTATTAAGCACCCAAGTAACTTTAATGTTGCCTACATACCAAAGGGTCTATACTTAATCCCAAAGATCAAATACAATGTAGTTCTCCTAAGTTACCCACCCTGACCAAAGACCTAAAAACTAATTAACAAATTGCTTATACAGAATCAATTTAGAAATATTGATAAATAAATCAACATGATAAACATATAATGGTACACTCCTACATAAACTGAAATCATATCCTATGATAAACTTGTAATTATACACTCTTACATTAACTATTTCTACTGGTTCACATATTCCTACTATTTCTAATAATTCTAGTATTTCTACTATTTTTACTATTTCACAGATTTCTTGTTAATTAATTAATTTATTTACTTGATTAACCCTAAACACGCCCCCAACCTGCTCTTGAAAAAAAAAATGCGTTTCACATATTCGAAATTTCGAATTGAGAAGGGAGGGTTTTGGGTTCAGTTTGAGGGAGGGGAGGGAGAATACCTGGGCCTGGGCGAGAGGGGGGGGGGGGAGAGAGAGAGAGAGAGAGAGAGAGAGAGAGAGAGAGAGAGAGAGAGATGGCTAATCCATTCGGGAGAGAGGCACGCGAGAGAGAATCAGATTCGGGAAAGAGAGAGACGCGAGAGTAATCAGATTTGGGAGAGAGATTAATTTCTATTTAAGTTTATTTTATGAAGCGTGTGTGTTTTTTAAAGCGTTTTTCTTATTACAAACCCGACCCACATCAAACTTATATAGCTATATTACATAAACTGGGGGACCTAAAAAATTGGGGCCCTAGGCGACTGCCTAGCTCGCCTACCCCAAGAGCCAAGTCTACGAGCGGTAAGGAGAGGGGAGGCGGGCGGGGAGGGAAGGTCGAAGGCGACAGAGGGGTACGAAGGAGAGGAGGCAAGCAAAGAGAGGGAGGCGAGAGGGGACGAGGGGGCGGGGGTGACGAGTAGGGAGGAGGGAGGTCGGGCGGGGGAGGGGGAGGTCGGGCTTGGCCATGGAAGAGGACGGGAAAGGAGGAGGGGAGGATGAGGAAGGAGGGACATTTTGGATTTTTTCACAAGGGCAAATATGTCCAGCTAAATATTGGATTAATATTGTTTTTTTGGTTCCTTAATCAATTCTATAGGTGCCATTATAAGGCATGTAACAATAGTACACGGAGAAATGTTTCATTCAATCTTCCCCAGCTGTCCTCCAATGAGATTCTAATGCTCAAAGCCAAATAAATTGGGGGAAACAAATCAATTTGCACCAATTAAGCTTTACTTTGAAAAAGTCCAAGCAGATGAGCGAAAAAACAGTGATAGTTTTGTTCTCAGCAATGGTAACAGCACAGCTCACACCCATCCAAAGAGCATAGCTCATAGGTGACAGGAACAACAACCCTGGGCCCAAGCCCTGATTCTATATTAACTCAAGCTTCATGGTCCCAACACTAGTTTAATTGCCTAACTTCCTGATAACTAAGTAGAGTTGAGTTTCTTAATAAGCCAATCACACTTGCATGCATTCCATTCTATATACAATACTTTTTATACAAACATAAATAAGAAAATTACTGCTTAACCCTTGTTCAAAAACAAAACCGCTGCTACTTTTACTGTGAGGATTTTTGGGAATACCTTATAAATATGGTTATATTCTGATCGTAATATGATGAAATAATGATCGTAATATGATGAAATAAATGGTGGTTATCTGAAAATTCCCTAATTAATTTCAAAATCACCCCGTGGACATTACTGTCATTTAACAAGGCGCAGGAGTGGGCATGCCAGCTCTGCGTCCCTGTAGTAAAGAATCTGGGCGTCGGTCACACGCGTGAAGCCGGCAGCGATGTTGCGGTAAGAGACAGATCCCCCTCGAGTCTGCCATTGGTCCAAAAAAACCGAGGCCCCCTTGCAAATTCCCACTGCCCCTCACTCTCTCTCTCTCTCTCTCTCTCTCACTCACTGCTGTCGCTCTCTCCTCTCTCTCACAACGACGAAATCTCGCGAATCTAGGGTTTCTTTTCTCTCCTCAGCGGCTGGTCTCGAGATCGATTCGAGGTTTGCTTCAATCCCGCTCCTTCAGTGGCTTTTACTGTCTTTTTTCTTTTTGGTGATTTTGCATCTTCGGTTGTGCTGAATCCTTGAAAATTACTGAAATTCTGAACCTTTCTAGGCTTCTTTAGATTCGATTCGGTCGATTCTGTGGACTTGGGCGTCACATTTCGGCGATCAGCGTGGAATTTGCGGAATTAGGGTAATTTTTTTCCTTTGTGCTCTCGATTTACTGAGATTTACTGGTAATTTTAAGGAGAAATACCGTGCTTAGTGAATCTGTAGGTTTGATTTTTGGTTCACTGAGTTGAAATCGGTGAGAAATCTTTAGTGCAAGACGTTTACGCCTCAATTTCAGTTACTATGCTAAATTATAGAACCCTAATTGGTAACTGTAAGCAGGAATATCGTGCTCAGTGGATGTGTAGGTTTGTTTTTTGGTGCATTGAGTTGAAATCAGTGAGAAATCTTTATTGCAAGCAATTGCGCCTCAAGTAAACAAGGATCCCACATAAAGCAGCTAATTTATGCCGCAAAGTAGAGAAGATAAGTGAAATTTTATATAACTTGGACTCGCTGGTGGAAACTTTATGGGAACTTTTGAATCAATTGGGAAACCAGCTACTTTTTGGGCAATTGCATCCATTTTCTGCTATCCTGATTTCTTAGCAAACCTAATTTCTGGAATGTAGGACCACTTTGTGAGGTGTGCAAATACGCAGTGTAAAGATAATCTGTACATAACATGCCGTGACATCATGGTTATTGCATCGTTGTTTCACGGGTTCTTTATATTTTCAAATTGGAAACCACAATACTCTTTTGATACATTGTTTTTGAACATGTAACTAAAAAGATGGATGGATAAAGAACAATCCTCTTTGCTTGGGTTACAATATGAAGGGAACTGTATAATTTAGATCTTCTATGGTAAAACATGTTAGCTCATGTCCTTTTAGGGATACAAGCATTTTTTTTTTCTTGCAACATTCTGTTTCAGCCCAGATTCAATTGCTCTGTCGACCACTTTACCAGGAATGCACGCCAAAGCCTGTGCTAGTGTGAGATGTGAGCTTCAGTCACAACACAATATTCGCAACTCAGTCAAGTACAAGTATACACAATTTAATAATATGTGATTATCTTGGAATAGAGTAACTGTTCTAAATGAGATAATGAGTTGGCATGCACACCAAAGCCTTTGCTATTATGAACTGTGACTTTGTGAGTCTAAATCACAAAATACATAATCCTCTCAACTCAGCAAATACGAATATTATGTTTTTGACAAATATGTGATTATGACTTCCTATATTCATGTGTGCGCATGTGCTTGGGCTGAAACATGTGAACCTATAAGATGCTTGTGAGCTATTTCAGATAAATGGTGCCTTGTTCAGTCATCTTTGCTAGATAAGTTTCTTTGGATTCTTATGAGTAGTTTTGTGGGGCTGTTTTGTGGGGCTTATGCAGGCATGGCCTTTTGCACTGGGGCTTAAGCTCATGTATTTTCAATTTCATTCCTTGTTAATAGATTAATCTCCATCTATATATGCGGAAAGTATGGCATGAAGAGAAAGTTGATTATATTGAGAGGTACCTGTTAGCATGCATGTTATTGCTATTCTAGCCAAATGAGATCCTTAGAGAAACTTATTACACTCCCCCTCAACAACCGGCTGCTCTGTCTGTTTGTTTTAGCGATTTATTCTCTTATTTCCCCCCCGTCTTAATGGCTGAAATTGGATACTCTTGAATCCTTCACTTTTTATTTGTTTCTAAAATTTAATATATATTGGATATATGTAAATGAGCAGATTGGTTTCAAGAACAAAATAAATTATAATTGTATGTTGATTTTTATGATAATAGGTGTAGACAACCATGGTTCACTTTAAGTTTTAAGTTTTTTCATCTTTATCCTTTAAATATGTGATGATCCATTGATTAAACTTCTGCGCCAACTTCCTTCAATTGTCTACGAAGTGGCCGTGCCTGGTTAAAATCCACATGATATAATTCTAAAAATTCTATATATTACGTCTTTTGGAACTCCACCATTTATCAAATATGGAAGGATCATGTTGGTTTGTCACACAATGCCATCAATCCCACTATCTTATGACTAGGAGGGAGGGCAATTATTTTGAAACATTGGTTATTGAGTGCTCACAAAATGCTCTTTGGTGTCCGTCTATACTATTCTATTTAGTATTGTACATTTCAAATCGTCACAAACCCACAAAAAAAGGAAAAAGTTTGCAAGGTTATTATCTAAAATTTCAATCATAACAAACTAAGTGAGGTTTTTTCTCAGACCATGTTTTTTGTTGTTGTAGAAACTCCGAATGATTTACATCAGAGACCCTTCCTTAGCTGTATTTTTCTGATTATCTTCTTTCAACCTTCTCTAGCAATGCCTTCTAAGAAGCAGTACCTATTATAGTTCTTTAGTTTAATATTCTCAGATACAAGAATATTCATTGTGGATGTCAAGGCCATTAATAAATAATAAATTGGCTAAGCTTGTTTGTCAAGTTGCCTTTTTCTACACTTGAACCCCATAAATGACTAGTTGGTTTGACATTAAAATCCTTGACAGTCAACAGAGAGAGTATGTTTCTACTTTAAATATAATATTGAAGCAAGTGAGGTTTGTTCCCTTGATCAACTTGTTAAAGGCATTTATTTATCATCTTTTCTCCAGATTTGACTTTCTAATGTGCCCACCAATAATATTATGCAGATATCTTTTGCAGATACTAACCAACCTAATGCACCACCTGAAGAACCTATCTGATGGTTGAGTGCATTTTTATTATGTTCGATAAGCACCCCAATGGGATCATTTCTGGTGAAATGTCAAAGGATGCTGCTTCACTCGATAATGTTACTTTATTTTGCTATAGAGATAAGCTGTGCTATAAGTGAAGATGGTAAGTCCTTGCAAAACTTTGTATAGTAATTGTCATTTTCATAATTGTTATTTTGATATCTCAAATTTTTTTTCACAGGTGAGGCACTCCTTAGTTTTAAGACGTCAATTACTGGTTCAGATGGTATCTTTCTCCAATGGAGACAAGAAGATCCTGACCCTTGTAACTGGAAAGGAGTGACATGTGACAATCATACAAAAAGAGTAATTCGTCTGTAAGGACACAGAAAGCTTGAGATCAGATATTAACTTTGTGCTCCATAGAAGTTGTTTTATGCATACTTGTGTTAGATTTATTTTTAAAATGTTAGTCTTTAAGCTAATGTTTAAAATGTTAGTCTTGTTCTATGCATATATACTATGTATTTTCTAAGTTGCCAATTAATGTTTATGCTTTTCGTTTAGAAAATGCGATTTTTGTGGAATTATATGTGGAGCAGTCAAGCATAAATTGGCACGACTCCTCAAATTTGGTTGGACTCGGGGGCAAATGCAGACCTGAGAAAGTGTTGCTCTTAGAAACCATAAGGACCGCCTAAGAAGTATTTGGTTAAATTTATGTTTGGTGTGATTTTATCATTAAAATCCAATAAGTTTGTGGTGGTACTCTTTCTTTTATGCATTTATTGGGTTTGGAATAATTATGATAAATGAGGTCGGAACTCTTATTTCTTCTAGCTCATTTTAGCTTGTCTGTTCTATAATATGCAGCAAGATACAATCAACTGAATTGATAATTTTTTGGTAGTACCTTATATACATTTATTGGGTTTGGAATACTTATGATAAATAAGGTTAGAGCTCCTCAGATCAGTAACTCAATTCTTCTACCTCATTTTAGCTTGACTGTGATATAATATGCAGATATGGTTAACTGTTTGGGATAGGAAGCTTTATTATTGTCAGTGTAGAATATGTTGATTAATCATCAATATGTTACATGATTCGGACTTGAAGAGGGTGCAGATTTATTTTTAAACAGTCTCTGTTTTGAACCCTAAAAGCATCAGTTTTCTTTCATGTCATGGAGGTTCAGGTTCATATAAAGGAGCCACAAGGACCCTAAACCATATATAGTTCCTTGTATAAAATGCTGAAAATGCAAGAGGTGCACTGGTAAGGAGATCTTGAGATGTAGGTTTTGGTTAGGAGATCTTGAAATGTCGGTTTTTGTACGGAGATCTTGAAATGTGGTTACTTTGTAGCTTGAAGCATTGAACTCATTTCAGAGGAGCCCATGATTCAGTCTTTGAAGAGCCAAGGGCTTGGGATTGATAAGCCTAACAAGCTGATCTACCTGGATTTAGAGAGTAGTTACCATAGAGAAAAAATGGAGTACAGTTAGGAAAGCTTGAAATCTATTAGAGTTCTCATGGATGATAGCTTGAGAGGCATGGCAAAGTGGTCATGAACTTCAGAAGACACTTTGATGACTTAGAGTAACGACATTTCAAGGGAGATCTAAGATGGATGAAAGCCGATTTGAGAATGAATTTTTGCAGCTATCCCCCAACCGCCGGGTTTGATTTTGGTTCTTTCGTTGGGGTTTTGGGGTTGGAATTAGGGAGATTTCATTAAAGATTCTAAAAATTTGGATAATGTAGCACAAAGTTGTACTTACAGCTAACTTTCTTTATTTCTTTCTTTTTTTGAGTAGAGTAGTGTTTGAATTGGGCTGAGTCCATGACTCTCTAAGGACTAAGGGCGGTCTACATCTAAAACAGGAATAAGGGAGCCTGAAATCATGACTGGAGCCTTGTTGATCCTTTTGAAAGAATAGTTTGAGAGCTATAGTAAGTAAAACTGTTCATACCTAAGAATAGTTGTGCTTGCATGGAGCTGAGCCTTTAAGGCCCTTAGTGTGAATTGTGAAAAGGTGAGAGGGGCAGCATTTTACTTAAATGATTCTAAACGGGGGATAGGATCTTATAGATGGTCTTCAGCTACTGATCCGAATATATTAGACGATGTTTGATTCCATGATACAAGCCGAGCCACATGGTCTTCAGCATTTCACTTAAAACATAGAATTCTTCAGTACTTCACCTAGCCTAGAAACTTCTTTATTTATACTTCTCAATAACATTTAGTTGAAGTTAGGACAGTTGATAACAAATATGACTGCAAACTTTCAACAGTTATTGCATTTTGTAGTAAATTTGTGATTTTTGAAGGTTTTGTTTAATTTGGATATGTGAATTTTCGCCAACTTTATTTCTTCATAACTGTAATATCTAAGTGGTTTAGTGGATTCTTGTTCAAGATTTGTATTGCGAATCTTTGTAAACTATAGATCTGCAATTCTAAATCTGTGCACTCGGTGCTTTAGAACATGAACATTGTATTTCTTCCACTTAGTTGACATGCTAGATGTTCTATCTGTATCAAATGACTTTTCTTCCGCCAATGGTGAACAGTATTGCCTATAAAATTAAGATAAACTACTGTTCCCTTTCATCAGGAATTCTAGAAGTTCCACTATTAAAAAAATGAATATTTTTTTTTTTTTTAGGGCACTCGGGAATCATAAATTGATTGGGTCTATAGCACCAGAAATTGGAAAGCTGAATCAGTTAAGGGTATTGTGAGTAGTCTCAAAACAAATTTCTTATATGTCTTCTTATTTCTTTATTTGGGAATGATTACTTAAAGGATTCTTCTTTTGATGGCCACATATGGAATTGGGCATGCTTTAGAGCTCTACATGGTAATAGCTTATATGGAAGAATCCCTCATGAGCTGGGAAGTTGCACGGAGTTACAACATTTGTAAGTTCTTAGCTTTTGTAAGATAATGTGATATTTTTTACTTTGTTTGTGTTTAAAATTAACTTTGCAGCTATTTAAGAGCAAATAAACAATATGAAAGATGTGTTGAAAACGTGTCACAGAGGTTAAAAATCATGAATGATAGGCTCACTACTCCGTTTGACTTGTAGATGATCACTACTCCGTTTGACTTGTAGATGATGTATTTATACAATTTGTTCAATTTTTTAATGAAGAATTATAATTACTCCAGTAACTTCTAATTTATTTTACTTGAAATATTGTGGTACCTGAGTTTCCTTAACCATTATATCCTTACGATCTATGTTATATGTTATAGATAAATAACAGTAACTCACACGACACATAATTATCTTTATTATTTTTTTGAACATTCGGCAGTAGCCAGACACATAATTATTTTATACCCATAAAATATCCCGTTGTATCAGCGTGCCACCTGACCCACAGTTTCTCTTTCCTTGTATTTCATTTCCAATTTATTTCTTTACAAGGGAGTGGTGGTTGCAGATTAGGCTTATCATTCTTATGTTAAATGGTTGGAACTCACTTCAACCATTGATTTAAATTATCAAAAGCGACCGAGCGAAGCGAGGAGGTTTTCTCCCGTGACTCTTATATAAAATTTGTTTGTCTGTCTGTCTCCTCGTTTTTGTCCGCCAGAAGAAGAGAGGGAGCAGCACCTCTCTCTTTTTCCATCACCGCTGCTGCCCTTTCTATTTTCCCTCCTCCTCCTCCTCACTTCCAACCACCCTCTCCCCTACCTCTCCTTCTCTCCGCTTCCCCTTTTTTCTCTTCTTCTCCTCTTCCTGCCACTGCTGCCCTCTCCTTCTCTCCCCTCCCTCTCCTTTCTCCTCTTCCCCCCATCTTCTTTGCCGCCGGTCAGTTTCCCATCGCCAGCGGTATTCTAGTATATATTATGTATATTCCAGCCATGGGCTGGCACAATATCCATTTCTAAATGCTTTCACACTGACGTGCAATGTGTGCACCACTAATAATTTGGATGTAGAATTGGCATGATGAGATTCGCTTTACTACTTTAGTACATTTTTTTTAATTTGTAGGAACATATAATTGTTTAGTTAAATACCTTCTGTTAAATTTGTACTTGCATATTTCTTTGCATTTCTGCAGATACTTGCAGGGGAACTACTTAAGTGGAATTATCCCCCCAGAGTTCGGTAACCTTTTGGCACTTGAGACTCTGTGAGTTCTTTTTTCTTTATGTTCTTTAAATTTATGATTCACTTCTTGTCGGGTGATTTGCAGGGTAAGGTTTAGAGTAGAATCTACTTTCAAGTTTAATTTCATATAGATAAGCAAGCTATGTGTAACTAATTAGGTTGTACTTTAGAAATTGCAAGAATATTCTTTACTTAGGTTTATGGATTGCCTATTAATTTATGTCGCAATTAGTAAAAATGCAATGTTGTTCTGTCTTTACCAATTAATTTCATTTGGATGAATTTATGAACCCTCTTTTGCCTTCTTCATTTGCGACTAAGGTCGAATTTTAAAGGAAGTCTAGTGATTCTGATTCTGACTTATATAACAGAGATGTTATTTTATGTCTTCCTTTTCTCTTTACAGGGATCTCTCCAGCAACACTTTGAGTGGATCTATTCCTTCGTCACTTGCTAAATTGACCAAACTTACATCATTGTAAGTGTAGTTTTATTCAAACAGAGACACACCCAAAAAATAAATAAGGTCATTGCATCTATATTGAGCTGATCTCCTTTTGTAATTTCTTTGAAGCAATGCGTCAATGAACTTTCTCACCGGAACTATACCATCTGATGGTGCACTCATCAGATTTACCAAAAATTCGTAAGTGATGTTTTTAACTTGCTTGCATTCATGCTAGATGTTGGCTGCATTTCATATCGGGTTGTACTTCAGCGAGAGATTGTCCTGCTATTCTGCATCCTGAATGCAACTCTGAAGCTTATCAGTTTTCCTTTTCATCTTTGCCAAACTGCACTGCCTTATTTCTTCTTGGAGCTCTGTAGATAAAAATATCATATACACATCGCTTTGTAGCAATTAGTTCTAATGTTGAATTGTTGAAATATTAATTAGCATGATCTTTCTAGTCCCAGTGCAATTATGCCCGAACTGCTCTTTTTCTTGAACTTCCCTGCCCCTTGTTTTTTGATATATAAGTCTGAAATACACAACATGAGGGACATTAACCTTGCCTTGTGACTTAATGCAGCACAAAAATTCCTACTCCATCATACAACTATGTTAACCAATAAAATGATGTTTTTTTTGCAAGCTGATTTGTAGAAGAGAAGATAGATTACGTCTGTTGCTTATGGGTTTTCATATATGTTGGAGAAAATAGAAGGAAATCTGAAACATGTCCTTGTACACTTGATATTTCTGTACATGGATTTGGCCCATCATGCAGCGCAGAGGAGTTAAGCGTAGCACGTGCCAAGCTGTTTTCAGCTCACTAATGCCTCATATCCTTACTAATGAAGCCTCCATGCTCTCTTAACATGTCCTAGACATGCGGGGACATGAAATAAGTTTTGAAACCTCCAAGTACTTCCTTCCTTAAGTTTCTTATCTCCAGTTTCTATCCTCTTCTCCTCCTCCCCCAAATTTCTTCTCTTCTAAAAACATTCAATAACAGTTTTAACCTTTAAAATAACAGTTTTGGGTATTGGAATTGAACCCAAACTTTTTAACTTATAATCTAATAAAATAATTTTGAACTATATTAGCTGATATTTCTACGAGCCAATAATGGTTCCAAACTTATGTGACCTTTTCTTTCACCATATCATATCGAAAGAGCCTAACATGGTTCAAAGTCGCGGTCTCGGCCGCTGATTCGGCGGCACTGAGACACATCAGTCTGGTGTCTCGAATCGGTCTTGGGTGATACACGCAAAATGCTACACAAAAAGCTCAGAAAGTTCTTGAAAAAAATCACGACAAATCTTAAAAAATATAGACATCAATATTTATGTATCACATGTCCAAAACATATCATTTAGCATACTTAACATAAAGATAGAGGGTGAGTCTCAGGCTCTATCTCACTCACTCACTCTCTCTCAGACATAAAGAGACTCACTCTCACATTAATACTCTCTCTCTGGAGGTGGGGAAGACGGTGGCTCTCTCCCTCTGATCTCCCTCCCTCCCTCCAATCTCTCTCTGGAGGCGGGTGGACGACGACGACGAGGGTCTCTCCCTCCCCTCCCTCCCCTCCCCTCCGATCTCTCTCTCTCCCCCCTCTGTTCTGATCTCTCTCAGTCTGAGAGAGACTGAGAGGGAGAGATCATGATAGAGAGGGGGAGAGATCAGGACAGTGAGGGAGAGAGATCGGAGGCGGGCAACGCTGGAGGCGATAAAGTCGGGCAACGACGGGCGACGACGACACAATGGTAGGGGGCGAGCCCTAATTAGATCGGGTAAGTTTTTTTTCTTTTATAACCCGACTCGAAGCCGACTTAGTCGACTCGACCGAGTCAACCCGAGTCATCTAGCGACTCGGCTGAGTTGGTCGAGACAAGGTCTAGTCAGTCAAAACTCAGCCCTAGGGTGTATCACGTCACGATATTGTCTCGGTGTCCGCCGAGTCGGAGACGAATTGGCGAAGTCATCTCCGACTCCGCTGATATTTCGAACCCTGGAGCCTAAAGACGGTATATTGGTTGAATTGAAGCTGATGTTTAGAACTACTCCTTAAATTGTCTAAAAGTTAGAGAAAAGTGATTTGAAAATCTTTTATCGATAAATCTTGTCGCGGAATGAACTTTATTTCAGCCAAATAAATTGATATCAATTGATGCAAGAGTCAAAAGTTTGCAAATAACATGATCTCTCATTTTTAGAACATTTAAGATGTGATAGATCAAGATAAATGTCGTCCATAAGATATTCCACCACGTCCTTACAAACTTTATTTTGACGTCGGTTCCCATTGAAACACCTCCCACATAGGGAAAGGATGGAGATAACATGTTGCTTAGTGTTTGGTTCAGTGCATACAAATTGTTAATCCAAACCTTCAATCATAAACTAAACACTTCAGAAATCCTTCACACCAAGTTTTGTTGAATTTTAAACATTCTAGACCATTGATGTAGAAAATTTGCTACTTTTGCCCACCCCTTTTGTTCATAGTTTTGGCGCATATGCTAGAAAATTTAAAATCACTTGATGTTTTATTCTTAGACACTTTAAATGGTATACACCAACTTGCGTGGAATGGATTTTCGATTTAAATGGCTTGAGGTTGGATTTGATTTCGAAGGGTTTGGCTCCAAATCCTTCTGGAAGTAGCCTAGTCAAAGAAGATGGGTGAGGTAGAGAAGATGGGGAAGGAAGTGATATAGTGAGATGAGATCAGGGTTCAAAAATTAGCCGAGTCAGAGATGACTCGGCTGAGTCGTCTCCGACTCGGTGAGCGCTGCAACGAGACTGGGATGCGGTGGGGCCCCGATTTTTGGTCGGCTCGGGGCCGACTCGGCCGAGTCTCGATACGACTCGAGTTGACTCGGCCAAGTCGAGCTTGAGCTCTATAGACCTGTGATCGGCGATTAGGGACTTTAAAAAGGGGAAAAACCAGATCAACTCACCCCCTTTTTTCGTCCTCTTCCTTCGCCGATAAGACACCCACCATCGTCTACCACTGCTATCCATCATCAGGTAACTTTCTCTGTCCCCCTCTTGATTTATCTCTCTCCCGCTCTCGATTTATCTTTCTTCCGATCTCTCTCTCTCCCGATCTCTCTTTCTCTCTCTGTCTCACTCCTCCCGATCTCTCTTTCTCTCCCGATCTCTCTCTCCCCCTCTTCCGATCTCTCATTCTCTCTATCTCACTCCCCCTCTCCCGATCTCTCTTTCTCTCACTCTCCCTCTATCCTGATCTCTCTCTCACTCCCCTCTCCCGATCTCTCTTTCTCTCTCTCACCCCCCTTTAAATATTTATTTTAATTTAATATTATAATATAAAGTGGATATTTAGTAGATATTTAGTTTTAATTTAAATTAATCTCTTTTAAGTTTAGTGTGCTAGGTAAATTTAGTTTCTACCGAAGACGCATGTATTTATGATTTCTCTTTATATTTAGTGTGCGAGATGATATGTTTTGAATATGTAATGCATAAATATTGATGCCTACATTTTTTCAGATTTATCGTGATTTTTTAGATTTTTTGAGCTTTTTATGTAGCATTTTGTACGTATTGCTTGAGAACTATCTGCTACGCCGCGACCAATTCGTCTCAGTGCCTGCCGAGTCGGCAACCAAGATTGCGACTTTGAACCATGGCTGAGATACTTATTGTGAGATCTAATCTGTTACCCAAATCGATGATTGGCATTCTCCATCTTGATCTACACTTTCAAAGATCTTTGTTTTTAAAATTTGAGAAGTTTTAGAGCTCTCTAACCAATATATCAAGTGTTCGCATAATGCATGGTTTTTAGGCTGCCTTAAAAGTTTTATACACAGGTTCGATGATATGTTGGCCATTTCACAGTGAGATCTCATTTCACCATCTTGTTGTACACACATAGGAAGCGAATTTAATACTTCAGAGGAATAAGTAGCTTACTTTATGCACACCAACCAAATTGCACGTTGTGCAATGTAATTTGATGATCCACTTTGTTCATTTCGAGTTACATGTTCTCAAAGTTCTGTAGATAAATTAATTTTGAAAAACATCTGCCCATGCATCAAATGATTGCAATGAATGGTTATTTCGACATAGAACTGAA
Organism: Agave tequilana; assembly: GCA_038442645.1. NCBI lineage: Eukaryota > Viridiplantae > Streptophyta > Magnoliopsida > Asparagales > Asparagaceae > Agave > Agave tequilana. The sequence continues at coordinate 15,152 of JAVJIF010024837.1, read as the reverse complement.
GAAATCTTATGATTCACTAGTTAAAAATCCTCAAATAAAATGGTTTTTCATTTTAATGTTTTAAAGCATGCAGATTGTGACGAGCATGATCTCACTCACAGATCATGAGGGGTTCTATGTTCAAAAAACCCCATTCATTTTGTAAACATTTGAAGCATGGGCAAATGTTCTTCAAAATGCATGAAATTTTGTTTATAGATCTTTCAAAACATGTAGATAAAAGGGAACAGGGCAGTTCATCCAGTTCATTGTGTACCATGCATTTTGGTAGGTGGGCTTATCCAAGCTAGTTATGCCCTGGGAGTATATATGTTCATTCATGTGTGCGCGCGTGCATGCGTGCATGCGTGCATTTAATGTTTTCTTTTTTGGAATGTCAGCGGATTTCTTTTTTAGTTAATGAATTGTAAATCATTGTTCATTGCTTAGGATTCATTAATGACCCAATATAGCAATGAAATTCATGAAGTTATCCTCTATATTTCTTTCATTTAAATTAACTATTTCCCACTGGCAAAATCTAGAGCGGGAAATTATCAACTTCTATTTGAATACCCTTTGATTGTTGTTTCGAATGGTTTTGACTTGTTTACTGGAGGGGCATGGAAACGGGGCCTTTTGCTGATATTGTACAATTTTTTGGATTGACACGACAATGAGACACTGTACTAGACCTTTGGGATAATCTGGTCTATTACAGTATATCACTTCTGAAATCATCTGTGTCCATGCTTACTTTTTTCAACCACCATTTTCTCGAACTACTGTTGCAATACATTATTTCTTTAAAGCGACAGTAAATTATCTAGTGGCAGTTTTATCTCTGATGTCATACCTCTGTCTTGCTGTTGTTGCATTGAATGTACTTTTCTGTTTTCAGAAATATCAATTTTTTAGGTTTCCTTTAGAAAATTGTCAGCTTACATGTATGTGTTTGCAGCTTTGTTGGAAATAAGGACTTATGCGGGGAGCAAATTGATATTGAGTGTAAGAACAATGGCTCATCACCACCAACAAATTCTGAACCACCTTCTCCAGGTATTGACCCAGATACAAATGAATTCTTGCTGCATTCAATGTTAGTACTGGTATCGTTTGAGGCAGTTTAGCTCTAACTAGCTGTAATTTAAAAAATACACATGCTTTGCACACATACTCACTAGTGATTTCAATTGAAAGGAAAAAATGAATTTCTTCTATGATTGAGAACAAAACGAAACAAGGTGGTTATGTGTTCCAATACTCTTGATGAAAATAATTTTGGTTCCATTATGCATATGGATCTTTTAATTCCTAACACATTGCTTGATAAAGGTCATTGATCAGCTGTAAACATGCGATATCCTTTAAGCTATGCCATCCCCTTCCTATCTTCCCCTATTGTCCAGAAAGATGTTCTTAAGAGTTTCTGATAGGAAATGGTGCTGCAGGGAACCAGCAAAACAAGAAGACGGGTCCAAAAGTTGTGATAAGTACAGTAGCAACAATTGGCGCTTTGTTGTTGGTAGCACTGATGTGTTTTTGGGGCTGCTTTCTTTACAAGAAATTTGGTAAAAGTGATATGACAGGTCTTGCAGGGGATGTCAGTGGAGGTAACTAAAGCTTTATGATAGCTCATCGAGCATAAGACACTCTCTGCATTATTTTTTATCAGTGCAAACTTTTTGGACTAGTCAAGACTCTAAGAATGCACATTATCTAATATTTTATATCATTTCAGGTGCATCTATCGTTATGTTTCATGGGGACTTGCCTTATTCATCAAAGGACATCCTCAAGAAGCTGGAAACTTTAAATGATGAACATATTATTGGCACTGGTGGCTTTGGAACTGTATACGAGCTTGATATGGATGATGGCAATATTTTTGCTCTGAAAAGAATAGTGAAGACAAATGAAGGTCTTGACCACTTTTTTGATAGCGAACTTCAAATCCTGGGCAGTATCAAGCATCGTTATTTGGTAAATCTACGAGGGTATTGCAATTCACCCTCATCTAAGTTATTGATTTATGATTTTTTACCTGGCGGGAGCTTGGATGAAGCTTTACATGGTAAGAGCTGCACTTTTATAGCATTTAATTACCAATCTTTTTTAAATTGTATGCTTAGTTATTTCCTTTTTCTGTTTTTTTATCCAAAATACAATTGATACCATAGCCAAATTCATATTGCATTTTACTTTATTACTAGGGTCTTTGTATACTTTGGGTTATATTTGTCATGTTTGACTTGCATGTTTCAAATTATTTACGAATTACACAAGAGAATAACCTGGCTGATTAATTTCCCCCAATCTCCACTCAGATTATTCATTGGATGTGTGAATCATTTCTTTCTTCTATCCTTATGTATTAAATATTGCTATTTCTTTCCTGAGTTAAAAGGAATAGCGACAGCTTTCTTATTTTAAGTGCAAAAAATGTAAATGTTAATGATAAAAATCTATTCCATTGAGAAATCCGGTTTCACATTTGTACCTCCCCTCTGGAAATTAACAGTGATGACACAGAAATGTTCTGCAGCAATAAAAAATCATACTTAAATCTATTTGTTAATATCATTTATGAAGTGTGAGAAATCTTGGTATTTCTGGTTAAGAGTAGTAAATGGCAGCTAACAGCGAGTTTTAGCGACTGTCGCCCCTAGTTATTAGAGTTCAAATGATGGAATCATGATGTATTACAGGATCACAATCACATTCAATTCAAGGAAAAGGGAAAAACTAGGGTTTTGAGAAAAGAGGAATTAGGGTTTGAGAAAATAATCAGATAAATTTGGGCGCACTCATTGCACCACGGGCTGGGCTTCACACCCCCTTAAGCCACGGGTCTCACACCCAAAACTAGAGCACACTCAAGAATTTTTAACTGAATTTTTTTCATTTAATCATTGTCTATTTTATTCTTTGAGTTGAGCCTCTTTAAATAGGCTTCTACAAAGCGAACTTCCCCATGACAGCCGACGTGAGACTAAAACTCATAATAAAATAAAACAACTAAACTCAAAATAAACTAAGGCATGAAAATAACTAGCAACTGAGCGCGACGTCCTCATCATTTCCACCTGATGGGAGAAACTCGATCCTATCGAGTGAGGGCACCCCTTTTGAAGCATCTGAATTGGGCTATGGAGATGGTCGTGATAACATCACTAGTGCATCATATCGAGACCAAGGTGGTGGAGGTAGAGCTGACTTCCGTGACAAACATGTAGCCGTCGACGGGAGCTCGAGTAAGATACACACGGCATGACAAGTCAACTCTGCTCCACTGAAATTTAGCTCACATATCAAGGTATCATTCTCCTGTGAAACTGGTTCCTGGAGAAAGATCTGCAAGGGATCGTACACATCTGGCGATCTCAAGAAAATCGACGCTCTCGTAGCTGCCGAATGTGGTATTAGCTCCATAGTAGGCTCTAATGGAAGATCTACACGTCTCAATAGACAACTCTACAACTTATGTGGGCTGTGAGGAAATCTCTTCTTGCAGTGACATTACTCAGCAACAACTCCTGGCCCTGACTCAAGCTTATCATCAACTTCTGGCACTGAGTTTGAATCTTCAGGAACCTCTTACCGCCTTGCTTTCTAGCATTTTTACCATGCCAACGAGGATCCCCCTTACATTCAGCGATCATATTACTGAATTGTGCCCCCTCGAGGTGTGGAGCATACCGAGTACGAAGAAGCTCTTGTAAGACAAGCCAATCTCGATAGTTGATATGACTGTCTTCCCATCACCAATAAGCTTCTCCAACCAGCTTTATTTGGGCACAGTGACACTTCTGCGCAGGTGTGAAGAAGAAATATCTGAAGAAGTTTTCAAGTTGATTTTTTCACTTTTTATACCCATCTTGACCATTAAAACTCTAAAAATATGGGAGATCTGTATACATGTCCCTTTCAACCTCCTTTTCATCACCATCAGTGTTTATGTATTTACCATAAAAGTAAAATTTCATGAATAAAATTCAATCCATAAAGATCAGAGGTTACCCAATACACTCAATAGCTTGAACTGAACTCAAATCGGACTAAAGATGTGGCCTGAAACTCTGATTTTTTTACTAAAGGGACAATATCAGCACCCAATACGGGCTCGCTGAGGTCGAATCTTCTGCTCAAGTGCTATGAAATTTTTTCAGTGGCTCAGGGGCTCAGTCACGAACCTAGCACTTTGAACAGAGCTCGAAACGGACTCCGAATGGGTGAGAAACGGGCTCTGGACTGAGAGTTTGCTACTGCTGTTGAGCTGGCTCAGTCGACTCAGTGAGTTGACTCATCGAGTTGACTCACTGAATTGGCTCGGGCCGAAGTGCAAGCGGGTCGGGTTCGGTTCGGGTTTTAGCGGGTTAGTCCACGCAACCCAACAACCCAAACTAAATTGGATTTGGGTTGGGTTTAAAATCAAACCCATTAGAACCCAAGAAATTCACCTTTCCGGCCCCTCTTGCTCGGAACTAGGGCTTTCAAGCCTCTTGGCATTGGCGGCAACTACCCCGATGGGTGTTGGAAGCAGCGACGACTACACAATGACGACAACAGTGCAGTGGATATCCGACGTTAGCGGAGCTCAGACGAGATCTAGGCATCGAAGCTGATGTCGAGGAGGAGGATCTGGACGGTGGTGACTGATGATGTCGACGGCGGCGACGGCTGGAGAAGGAGATGCGTCAGAGGCTGATGTTGCCGATAATGGTTGTGGGTGCTACTTGATGGACCGATGGGTTTGGGTTTGGGGGAAGGTTGGCGGAGGTGGGTTCAGATGGAAGGTGCTGATGATGGAGATGGGGATGGGAGATTTAGTTTGGGTTCAGATGGAGATGGACGATGATGGTGGTGAAGATGATGGTGATGAGGATGGTTGTTGTGGTGGCGGAAGAGGAAGATGATTGGGGTGCGGTGGTGGAAGAGGAAGAGGATTGGGGTGTTGCGGTGAGGTCAGAGGGTGGAGACCGTGCGATTGGATCTCTGCGGTGATGGCAAGGGTGTGGCGAAGGATGAATGGTGTGTATGGGTGGTGTTGTTTATGCGGTTGTGGGGAAGAAGGGAGAAGATGAACAATGTCATTTTTCTTTTTTCTTTTTGAATTTCGGAGGAGAGTGAACAGTAAAGATTTAGATTTTTTTGGAATTGGCTGTAGTGTAATTTTTTTGAATGTATCTATGGTTTGAAAGAGAGGAAGAAGAAAAGTTTTGAAGAAGATTGAGACCTAGGTTCTGCTACCAAACTGATGTAATATATGATCACAATCACCTTCAATTTAAGAAAAAAAGAAAAAAACTAGGTTTTGAGAAAAGAGTAATTAGGGTTTGAGAAAAGAACAAGATAAATTTAGGTTTTGCACCCCTTGTACCCCGAGCTTCACCTCTTATGTCACGGGCTTCACACCCAAAACTCAAGAGCATACTCAAGAAGTTTTTATTGAAAAAATTTTCATTTAATCATTGTCTATTTTATTCATTGAGTTGAGCCTCTTTAAATAGGCTTCTACAAATCAAATTTTCCCATCACAATCAATGTGGGACTAAATTTCATAATAAAATAAAATAACTAAATTCAAAATAAAGTAAGGCATAAAAATAACTAGCAACTGAGCGTGATGTCCTTATCAAATCATATATATTATTTTGACAGCCAAAGAAACTGCTGGATTTCTCATTGCAATGAGTGTTTTTTTTTTGAAAGTCTGCTTTGCTTATTGAACTTTCCTGAATTATTTCAGCTTTTGGACCTTATGACTAGGTAGAAAGAACACATTTCTTGCAAAAATGATGAAATAGCGGGATTTTGTCAAATTTGAGTAGAAAACTGGTCTTACTTAACTGCGATCTAAGAACTTCTTAGGAATTGAACAACTGGCGCACACCATTCTTGTCTTCCAATATTTGGAAAAGGGAAATTGTAAATCAAAGTGCTCGACCTTTAAGCAACTCGTAAGTTTTAAAGCAAAAAGCCTAAGCTTCAAGATTTTTCATTTATAGTAAAATTTTTATGGGTGTGTGTGTGTGTGTGTCTATACACATGCATAAACTAGTATACCGCGAAGCGGTGGGAACTGACCGACCGCGATTTGTGGCGACGAAGGAGCAGTTGCCGCAAGTAGGTCAACCGCGATATCAAAATCTGTGACGCAACCAAATACAAACCGTCAATTATCAATACTTAGATTCATATGTTATATTATGAATATATTAAACATGTAAAAAATATTACTTTTTTGTTCTTCACAATGTAAATGAATAAAAATTCTCATGGACTGAAATTACAGATTGCTCCCTTCAAACCTATAAGAAAATATTAATAATTAGTACACAAAATATTTAAAACGAAACATAATAAACTAAAATTGGAATGGTAGATATCCACGTATGTTATTCACAAGTAAATACAAAAATAAATGATGATAATGATTTTCCAAACTTCTATGATATTTGATTCACAATCAAGAAGAGCATTTACCTACAGAACCGTTGTCATCATTAGCAACAGAAACAAAACAGTTGCCAACCGCATTTTCAACATTTATACTTTTTAATGTAAAAGGTTCTAGTTGGGGGGAAAACATGAGCTGACTTCTGACTTCAGTGTTGTACTAGGCATAAAGCTTTAGCTTTCATATCAATTCACAACTTCCATTAGAGCCAATATTTTATGTTTTAAACAACACACTCCATGATATTTTGGTAACCTCTTTTCACATAATAATACCCAGTATCTGGTAGCTCTTCCCTTATGACTAACTTAAACCACTTGATGCTTAGACATAACTATGATCAAGTGATCAACATAAAGCTTAGGAGTGGGAATTCAGTCTTTACCGCTCATTCTCGTAAAAAGACCAAAATCTTAATCTAGATGCAACTTTTGGTCTCATCAAATAGTTCATTGACTTTATATAATGAATGTAAATGTCATGTCCAAATCCCATAAATTTCATCATATGAGTGCTCTGAAATATTTGCTCAGCAACATAGACTGGGACGGACGGACGGACAAAATTTTGCTAAATTTATGGGTAGCCCATTCTGGAATTTCATGTATGATTTAAAAAATATTGCTAAAACTATGGGTAGCCCATTCTGGGATATAAGACAACAGAAGGACACAAGTATTAGATTCTTTGACATCAGTTACATGATTTTTAAGTTTCACCATTCTTCTCTAAAATTTGAGGATCTGACATATGTAAAACCCCTAGGATAACATTTAAAAACATTATACAGCTAATACCTATTTTGGGTATAAGAAAATTTATGATTGAAGGTATAATGCAAACAGGGTGTAAGAGCTGTCCGGACGTTGGTTATAAGCAATACCTAGTGAAACTGGGTGTGGCTTATTCGCTAAAAGAAAAAAGAATAAGGTCCTTAAGCAGTATAATGGGTATTAACCAATACCTAGTTGCTATTTAGCATTCCGTACCTAAAACACAAGTTTTTGCCTTATACCCAATCTTATACAATTTTGAACTGTATTAAAGAATTTAAGTCTGTATTTGTCACTAGTACCTCACTTAACAATGAAGAACTGGGATGATATACTTCCAGCACACACATGGTTAACTTCTGGCAAACATAATATAGCAATTTATATTTTATAAACTACCAAACAAATTCCATCAGTTAGGGGGGACTTAATAGCATCTTAAGATGATTAGTGCCCACATTCTAGCTTAATAGCAATTTTCTAGAAGAACTCATCTGACAGCTTATTGGATTCCACAATAAGCAATAGGTCCATAACAAAAGAAAAACTGCATTGCCTAAAACTCATAGTCGTGATTAGTTTCTCTGTGTTCAACATTTTTATCAAATCAAAAAATGTTGTTTTTGTGCGCTCTTGATGGCATTACTTGACATTGGAATTTTCTTTTCGAAAGTTTCATTGTTTCTTTTCTTTCTTTAAAGTTCCACGCTTATTTCAGTTATCTTCATAGACCTGTCAAAATCATTATATAAATTTGAAAGATAAATGGTTTAAACTATTGAAATGGCTTCCTTTTAGAACTCTTTATGGCATTTTATTATTCCTAGGAACTAAAACCTGTCCATATTACTCCTTTTTTGTAAAACCATGCATTATTTACCTTAAATATCAGAAGAAGAAGCAGCAGCAGAAGAAGAAGAAGCAGCAGCTTTATCTGTCTCCGAAATCCTTTGCATACTACCTAGTCTAAATTAGTTTAAGGAAAATTCAATAATGCAACCCACAACCTTGCAATCAAACTTTTTCGAAACAAACATTAAGCGCTGTTCAGTCCCCAACAAGGAAATTGACAGGAAAAAACTAATATATACAATATATGATAATCAGCACAAGTGCTAGCTCCTGTGCTTTGATCATTTCATTGTTTTGCTTAACAAAATGCTGATTGAGAAGGAGAAATCATTTGTTAAAACAAAGACCGCATTGTTGATATAGCCTCTCAAATGCATTGCATAAAACTTAAGCCTAATTATCCAAACAAACACAAAATCAAAGAAATTAAAACACCTATAAAGAAAAGAAAAAATCATACCTTTTTAGGGTCAATCTCTGCAATGTGGGCACCGCCTCCATTCATGGTTCAAGACTCGGCCGAGTCGGAGACGATCGGCCGAGTCGTATCCGTCTCGGCCCGCTCCGAGACGAGTCCGAGTCACGAGTCGGCGGCTCAACTCAGAGGAGGCCAACTCGGCTGAGAATCAGAGTTGACTCGGTCGACTCGGCATTATGATGATGATTTGTGCCTCATCGCAGTTCAATATGAAAATAACTACATTAGCATATATTTATGAATGTAGTTTGTGTAATTTACTATATTGTGTATGTATTTTGATATGCTTCTACCGACGACGCGTGTATTTATACTTTCGCTTTATGTTTAGTATGATAGGTGATATATTTTGGACATGTGATACATGAATGTGGGTGTCTACATTTTTTTAAAATTTGCCGTGATTTTTTCAGAATTTTTTGAGCTTTCTCTATAGCGTTTTGCGCGTATCGCCCGATACTGATCCGAGTCGCCGAGACCGAACCGTCTCAGTGCCCGCCGAGTCGGCGGCCGAGGCCGCGACTGTGAACCATGGCCTCCATCAACCTTGCTTTCGTTCGCTGGATTTTCGCATTCATCGCCACTGCTGCTGCCCTGTTCTTCTCCTGAGATGCCAGCTCTGATTTCTACACAACAACCACAACTAACAGATCCATCGCCAATCCCCCCCCCCCCCCCCCAAAACCAAAAAAAAAAACCTCATCAAAAACAAAACCTAGATTTTGAGACGGATGCCTCGAGCGCGCTATTGATGCCATTATTCTCTTTTTTTTTAGGGATTTGATTTGATTTTTGGGCCCCTTTTCTTTCAATTTTGAGGAGGTGGGAGTTTGAGACAAAATTTTGAGAGAGAATGAGAGAGAGAGAGGTGGCGACGAGAGCGTGTTGCTCTCTCTCGGTCAGTTTTGATAAAAAGGGGAAAATTGAAGACGGAAAGACGGATGGACGGACAAATTTTATATAGGAGTCACGGGAGAAAACCTCCCTCGCTTCGCTCGATCTGTTTTGATAATTCAAGAATTTTCAAGATGAATTAACATGTATCTAATATATCTGTTCAAATGAAACCTTATATGTATTTGATTTATATAATTTTTATGAAAAAAAGGAGATGAGAAGGTGGCTTTGTGTAAAGGATTCTGCAGTCAAACTTCATGTTGTAATTGATGTTTCTGGTGAATTGGTCAAATCCTCATATCACTTGAAGGATTGTGGAGCAAAAACGTACGAGGGGTATGGAAATCTTTATGTTGATGCATACACTTAAATGTACAAAGTGCAATGATGTAAAACCACCTGGATCGCAATCACCTTCAAATCGTAACCAAAATTTAAATTGAGAAAAAGATAAATTTTGGTTTCCACCCCTTGCACGGCTTCTCACCCTAAACTCGAGAGCACTGGACTCAAGAATTTAACAAAGTAATTTGAGGAAAAATTTTAATCATTCATTAGTTGATTTCAACAAGGTAGTCTAGGAGGCCTTATATAGGCTTTACAAAAAGAGGACTACTGGGAAATAACCGATTTGGTACTAAACGTCCACAAAAGAACAAAAATAAAAGACACAAATAAAGCTAAAACATCTGCTATCAATAAAGCCTGAAACAAGTCCCATCTAAAGCCATAGAAGACCAGTGCGTCGCCTCCTGAAGTATACTCGATCGAACCTGCTCCTGGGCGGGGGCATGATGTCCACATCAATTCCCCCCGGGTGGAAAGAACTCGACCCTGTCGAGTGTGGGGGACAGAACTGCTGTCTGCTGTGATAGTGCTCCAGTCGATCAGGATCCAGATGCTGGAGGTCTTCCTCGGTAATCCAAGAATTTTTCGAATCAGGTTTTTCCCGTCCACTTAATGAGATAGCGTCTCGTCCCTCCATCTCCAGTAGAGATAATCTGATCATCCAAGATAGAATCTATATGTTCTGTTGCATAGGACATTTTAGGGGAAGTGGAGGTAGTGGGGGCTCTCAGAAAGAAGTCTTGGTTTGGCTCATCCACAAATGGATCAGAAGGGGTATCAAAGTAGCTCGATATGGAACCAAATCCTCAACATTAAAGGTGCAACTGATGCCAAAGTCAGTGGGAGATCCACCACATAAGCATTTGAATTGATTTTCTTGAGAATCTTGAATGGCCCTGCACTTCGCGCGTGTAATTTCTTCACGGTTCCTGGTGGAAACCGTTCGGGTCGCATGCGGACCATCACATAATCTCCGACATTAAAAGACCTTAATCGGCGATGTAGATCTGCAGAAGCTTTATAATCAGTATTATTTTTCATTATCTTGTCTCTGACTTCCTCATGTAATGCATGGATATGGGATGCAAATGCTGATGCGGAGTCTGATACCCTAGAATGATGATGAGCCATGGGAATTAAATCAATGGGTTTGCCTGGGCTTAAAACCGTTTACGATTTCAAAAGGACTGAGACCCGTAGTCCTATTGAGATCCGTTATATGCAAATTCAACCATGGGCAAAATGAGATCCCAAGTTTTTAAATTTTCTCCAACTAGACACCTGAGGAGATTTCCTAGCGATATGTTTACCACCTCGGTTTGACCATCTGTCTGGGGTGAAAGGCGGTTGAGAATTTCAGTTTGGTGCCCATCTTATGCCAAAGTGTTTTCCAGAAATAGCTAACAAACTTAACATCCCGATCAGACACCATGGTTTTAGATATCCCGTGCAACTTTACGATATGATCAAAGAATAAGACAGCAACTCGAGACGCATCTGAGGTCTTGGAACACGGGATGAAGTGAGCCATTTTTGAGAATCGGTCAACTACCACTAGGATAGAATCGTGCTTTTTTTGAGTCTTGGGCAGCCCTAGAATGAAGTCTAGGCTCACGTCTTGCCAGGGGCACTTAGGTACAGGAAGGGAGTGTAAGGTCCGGCAATCTGCTTTTGTTGCTTAGCCAGTTGACACGTGCGACATTGGCTAACTACTTTAGAGACATCTCTTTTCAGACTCGGCCAGTAGAATCGATGTTCAACGGCCTCAATTGTCTTATTCTGACCGAAATGTCCCGCCAGGCCTCCAGCATGTAGTTCCCAAGAGAGAAAATCCCTGAGGGACGTACGGGAATACATAACTTACGGAATCGGAAGAGATAACCGTCTTGAAGGAGAAACCGTACATCTCACGAACAGGTCGTCTCGTAACGTGACATAAATGTTCCCAAAATCGGACATGATTCATACTCCTTTAATTTCTCAAATCCAGCCACTTCTGTGCTCATTGCCACCAAGATCGTGACACGTCGACTCAGCGCATCAGCGACCTTATTCTCGATGCCTGCTTTATGTTTAGAACAAAAGTGTAATCCTGCAAGAACTCCACCCTTTGCTATGCCTCGCGTTTAATCTCTTCTGGGAGTTGAGATACCTTAACGCTTCGTGATCTGAGTACAACACGAATTCCTGTGGCAACAGATAATGTCTCCAGTAACGCAAAGCCTGTATAACCGCATAAAATTCTTTATCATAAGTGGAGTAGCGTTGCCGGGCATCATTTAGTTTTTTCGCTGAAATAAGCAACCGGGTGGTTTTTCTGACTCAGTACACCACCTATTGCTAGTCCTGATGCGTCACAAGTTACTTCAAAAGCTTTTGAAAAATCAGGGAGACGCATTACGGGAGCTTCCGTCATCATCTTCTTTATTTCAGCGAAAGCCTTGGAGGCAGCAGGAGTCCACTGGAACACCTCGCTCTTTAAACAGTCGGTGATAGGTGCCATGATAGCACTAAAATTCTTGATGAACCGACGGTAGAAAGTGGCTAACCCGTGAAAACTTCTGACTTCCCTAATCGTCCGGGGTTGTGGCCACTCGGTTATTGCCTTCACTTTCTCAGGGTCTGCGGACACTCCCTCGGAGGAAACCACAAATCCTAGGAAGATAACCCTGTCTATACAAAAAGCACACTTCTTTGGATTTGCATAAAATTTCTCAGCATGGAGTGTGCAGAGGACTTGCCTCAGATGACCCCACATGTTGCTCCTGGGTTTGGCTATAGATCAGTATGTCATGAAAATAGACCACCACGAACTTACCGATAAACGGTCGAAACAATTGGGTCATTACTCTCATAGGTGCTTGGAGCATTGGACAGTCCAAAGGCATAACCAACCATTCATATACCCGTCTTTAGTCTTAAATGCGGTTTTCCATTCATCCCCGGGTCGGATCCTAATTTGATGGTACCCGCTCTAAGATCAATTTTGGAAAGATTGTGGCACCTGACATCAGATCCAGCATATCATCAGACGGGGAATGGGGAAACGGTACTTGACGGTAATTTTATTGATTGCAACGGCTATCCACACACATACGCCATGTACCATCCTTCTTTGGCGCTAAAAGTGCGGGAACCGCACATGGGCTCAAGCTCTCTTTGATGAACCCCCTTGTCAAGTAGCTCTTCCACTTGCCGTTGCAATTCCGCATGTTCAGTTGGGTTCATTCTATAGTGAGGCAAATTTGGTAAAGTTGCTCCTGGGACTAAGTCAATAGCATGTTGAATGTCTCGCATAGGGGGCAACTCACCTGGAAGATCTTGTGGGAGGGTTTCGGAAAACTCCTCCAGAATTGGTCTGATGTGCTCAGGAATCTGCTCCTCGTATCCCGGCTAGCCTCTCGAGCTACGAGAGCATAACAAGTAGAACCATCCTGCAAGCTCTTTTCAAGTTGATCGTGGCTAATCAAATTCATTTCCATCTTACCTTTGCCCTTATCAACCCTTTTTTTTGGATTTATAACGTCCACTTTATCTTTTCCTTTATCAGCCTCTTTCTCTCGGGTTAGCGGCTTCGGTTGATTTGGCATAATCTTCACCTTTTTTCCATTATGGACGAACGAACACTGGTTGGTACGTCCATGTATGGTCACATCTAGGTCAAATAACATGGTCGACCCAAAATGATATGACCTACATTCATGGGGAGTATTTCACACAACACACATTTTCTGCGTATGTGGCAAATTGGATGGGAATTTGACATCTCTCTTGAACATCTATAGATGTAGTATCGATCCATGTAACCTTGTAGGGGTTTGGATGCTTCACCGGTGTCATCCCCAAGGTGGTGATTAGCTTTGACGCCACAGCGTTGATGCAGCTGCCCACTATCCACTATTACCTTGCAGTTCTTATTGCCAATTTCGTGCAAGTTTGGAATATGGCAGTCCTTCTCCAGTCGTTGAGTGGTTCAGGCTGGGTTAAAGTACATCTAACCACTCCTAATTGGGTGCGAGCTACATTAGGAGGTAAGCTCGTCATTTCCACAGTTTGGATGCACCCATTAATTCATACTCTTCGACAGAGGCATCTGAGTCATCATCTTGTTGGTGCACAACTTCTTCTCCATCATCCTCTCCTTCTATATCTTCAATGGGAACTTCGACAAAGAGGGTTTTGGTTTGACTCGGGCACTGGCTGGCAAGGTGACCATACCCTTGACACCTGTAGCATTGGGTTCTAGGGTTGACTTTTCCTGGTTCACTTACCGTTCTCTTTTCGGATGCAAAGGGCTTTGCACCAGAAGACCTGCTGGTTTGACGCTAGAGGAACTGGAGGCAGGTTTACTTGGGTAGGGAGTGTTCGGTTGAAGCTTGGCTGGCCAGTATTGGTGGTTCTAGAGTTATCCTTAAAGTTACTTCGGTTAAAATAGGATCCTTTAGACTCATCTAAGTCGGTGACTAGCTGATATGCCTGTTCTAGAGTCGTGATGTCTCGAGCAATGAGCTCTCGGCGATAATCATCCCTAAGACCGGACCTGAACCTAGATAGGGTCTGTTCGGGAGATTCTAACTCGATAGCTCCACCCGATTCAGATATTCATCAAACTTAGCAATGTAATCAGCGGCTGATTTGTTTCCCTGGGTCCATCGATTCCATTTATCCAACAATTGTTGACTGAATGATGGTGGAACATATTTCATCATGAGCTTCTCTTTCATGCTTTCCCAAGTGTCCACGGGTCCTCCCTTCTGTACCTCATCATCCTCTCTAGGTTTTCCCAGTATTGCCCACTTGTCCTGTTAATTTCATTACGGCCAGTCGAACCTTTCTTGACTCAGACATGTCATGCCAACGAAAATATCGGTACATAGCCAACTGCCAATCTATATAGACCTGAGGGTCTAAACGCCCGTCAAAAGAAGGAGCATCGACCTAACGCTCCTGATATACTGGGCATCGGCATCAGTTGTTTGGTAAGGGGGGCCTCGCTCACGCCTGGGAGACCTACTGTCATTTCGAGAACTTTCATCATCCCTGTTCTTCTCCTATTGGTTTCTAGCCTACCAATTCTAGTTGCTAGATCCCTACATTTGACATCAACCTGATCCTTAACTTCTTGTAGTTGCCTGTCCATGCTCTCTATCTTTTGTAGGATTGTGTTCAGGGTATCATGAATGCTAGGGTCCATTGGTGCTGAGTTTCGCCTATAGAAAAGTTCTACTACCACTTCTAGTAGGCATGCAAGATTCTCGCTGACCCTAAATGCAAGCTGTCCTTAGGATATATATGTATGCAGGAGGAGTCAGAGATTAGAATGGTGAAAGATAATACCAATTTTAAGCTAATGAGACAACACGTG
>JAVJIF010024836.1:0-46710 GCA_038442645.1 Agave tequilana | reverse complement strand
CTAATCAAGTCAAGATGATAGCTTCGCTGGAAAGCTATGATGAAATCCTTCTCTGCAGATCAGCCAATTGCAAGATGAAGAATAAGGGAAACTAATCTCTGAAGTAGCTGTTAAGCTAAATTAAGGGAGATGAATTCCCTAAAACTGGTAAAGTCCGTTGAATGATCAAGACTTACCGGTCCTTGGCCGGATAATAACTAGAGTGGGCATTCCCACTAATTCAGAGATTTGAGTATCTCTCTCAACCAAGAGAAGAGAAGAAGAGCAGACCACTTCTCTTCAGAGGACCTCAAGCGTCCTATTTATAGGCTCATGGCCTGAGCCTGCCACCTCAAGCATGGAAGCACGAGCGCATTTAAGGCATTTATTGCGCCTTGATAAGGGGACAGTTTTTCCCTTGAAACTGTGCAAAGGGAGAAACGTCTCCTTCATAAAGGCACTTATGGCACCTTGAAGAAAGGGAATATCCTCCCTTGGAAACGTGCAAATCGGAGAATATCTCCTCGATCAGCGTAAGAGAAGGAGTAATCTTCCTTGAAATCGACCCACGGCAGTTGGTCTCGGGAAAGCGACATACGCTCCCGAGCGAACATATCTCTGGAAGCCCAGATGCGGAGCTACCCGCACGCGAAGCTACTCAGAGTCGCAAATCTGCATGATTCTTCGGCAAATTTATCCCAAAGCAGGATTGAAAGCGAAGCTGAACTCAACCATCATGGCGACGTTCATACATCACATACCACCGATCAAAAGCAGTTCAAAGTGTTTCGAAGTCTGAGCTATTGCAGACTCTCGAAAACTTTGAAGGGGGTCTTGTTGACACTTAAAAAAGACAAGATTCTTATATGTCCGAACAATGTCTAAACTTGTTGACATTTACAAAAGATAAGTGACAGACGAGCTGAAGACCAGTTTTACCCATCTCCGATGGACAAGGAAGCAACTTGGACTCCACTGATCCAGCAAGCAGACAGTGAACCCGGATTGTTTCTAAAACAGACCTCAGCAGGTCTAAGATGCTAGCATTTAGCATTACATGAGCCCAAAGAGATAGCCTCGCTGGAGAGGCTAGGATCATCCAACTCCGCTTTGAAGCCATTCAGAGCCTCGCCAGAAAGCTAACTTACAGCTTCGCCGCAGAAGACTTCTAGCTCCGCCGAAAAGCCTCTTTTCGGACTTCGCCAGAAATTGCCTCTAGCTCCGCTGCGAGCTCAAAGCGGGCAGCGCCGCTATTTGTCTACTATGGTCAACCTTTGACCAATCAAATCTCCGGATGAGATCGGATCCAATCAGATCAAATCCATCAGAGATCAAATATGGCAGTTGATTGCCACAATCTCTTGACTCTCTTAAAATGAGTAAGAAAATCAGGGAAAATCTTCCAACAATATGGAAAGAATCAAAACAGATCAACCGACCTGCCATTTCTAGCTCCGCAGAAGCTGATCTTAGCCTCGCAGCAAGGCTACTTTCCAAATTCAAACAGATTCGGTTCAATCTGTTTTCATACCTTCAAGGGGATGATTATACCCTTGCTCTCCTTATAAATAGCCCACCAGGGGAACAAGGAAGAGAAGCCACGCATACGCACAAGAGAGAGGACTCCACAAGCAGAGGCTTCTTCACGACTCACCGTGCGCTCTTGAATTCAGAGATTTTTAGAGAATTACTTCTCTATTCAGGGTGCTGATACCCTAATAACCTCTTCTTCTCAAGGAATTTCTGGAACCACGCGAGAAGGAATCCTTAATTGAAGGCGGTTTTGAGAAGTAGCAAGAGGGTTCTACCAACCCTCTATTCTCTGATTCCCGGAACCAGGCGAGAAGGGAATCTCATCGCTCGCATCGTCAAAGGGACAAAGAGGTCGCGCGCTGACCAGACTCCTATCGGCACACTTCTCCAGAATCTCTGAGGAGATCTACTTGTAATCTTTTTAAGAATACTTGTAATTTAGCTCCTTAAACCTTTTTATTTGTAAGTTTTCCCTTTTGCAAATATAATGGAAAACATGAAGAAGTTTATGTTGAACAACCTCCCGTTTTGTTGATCATGTTCATCCCGATTTTATTTTTAAACTTGATAAAGCTTTGTATGGATTGAAACAAGCTCCAAGAGCTTGGTATGAAAGGCTTTCTAATTTTCTCATTTCAAATGATTTGTCAAAGGCAAAGTAGACACAACTCTTTTCACTAAGCATGTTGATAATGACATTTTAATTGTACAAATTTATGTTGATGATATAATTTTTGGTTCTACTAATGAGTTTTTATGCAAGGAGTTTAAAAAGGTTATGCAATGTGAATTTGAAATGTCTTCAATGGGTGAGTTTAATTTCTTTCTTGGACTCCAAATCAAGCAATTGCAAGATGGGAACTTCATATGTCAAGCCAAATACGCAAAGGAACTCGTAAAGAAGTTGGACTTGAAGGCTCAAAAGTTTGCAACACTCCCATGGCAACTACAACCAAGCTTGATAAGGATGACCAAGGTAAATGTGTTGATATTAAGTTATATAGAAGCATGATAGGTTGTCTTTTGTATTTGACGGCAACTAGGCCGAACATCATGTTTAGTGTGTGTCTTTGTGCTAGATTTCAATCGTGTCCTAAAGAGTCCCATCTTATTGCGGTAAAACGCATTATTCGTTATATTAAGGGCACAATTGGAATGGGTCTATGGTATCCGAAAACTGGAGATTTCTCAATGACGAGTTATTCGGATGCCAACTATGTGGGTTGTAGAGTAGATAGAAAGAGTACTAGTGGGACATGTCAATTTCTTGTAATTGTCTTGTTTCATGGTCCTCTAGGAAACAAAATTCCGTAGCTCTCTCAACCGTCGAGGCGGAGTATGTTGCCGCGGGGGCTTGTTGTGCACAAGTCCTTTGGATGAAACATACTCTCCTTGATTATGATTTGCATTTTGACCATATAAAAATATTTTATGATAATACTAGTACTATACATATGACAAAGAATGCAAATCAACATAGTAAGACCATGCACATTGAGATTAGATATCACTTTCTTAGAGATCATTTTGAGAAAGGAGATATAGATATTGATTATGTTTCCACGGATTTGCAACTTGCCGATATTTTCACTAAACCACTTGATTTTGCTAGATTTTCCTTTATTTGTGGTGAACTTAATGTTTGTGTTATTGATTAAACATGTTTTTCTTAACCCTTTTTGATGTATGACAAAAAGGGGAGAATGAGTTTAAATAATAAAATTATAAGTTCATATGGTCTTGGCTCCATATGAGTTTTATATATGTTTTTGGTTTCTAATGTGTTTTTGTTTGTTTAATATAGCATAATTTGAGGGGGAGCTTTCTCCTCCCCTATATTTTTGCTTATAGCCTATTTGTTTTGTCATTATCAAAAAGGGGAGATTGTTGGCCCATAAGGTTACACTCTCCATTTGTTTAGAGTTTTGATGATAACAAACCAAATAAGAGCTATTTGGTACTAATAAGTTTGTTCAAGATAAGTTTCAGATTTGTACCATATTTGGAGGCCATTGCTTAGCTATTACAAGAAATTCTAGGTTCATGAAGTAAAGAAGGCTTTTGCACAACAAGGAAGGAACATAGAAGAGAAGGCTCTAGCAAGGCATTGCATGGCTCAAGACTTCAAGATTGCTTAAGATATATCATTAGAATTGTTTCTAGTTTTATAGTTTTGTTAAAGAATAGTGAATAGGTTTGAAGCTCTATCACACACGTTTTTGCGCACATCTTATTTCCAAAATATTTCCTATAATATGTACAAAATATTTTTGTATACAATCCTTTGCCTACAAACTTATTTTTATGTTTTATATATATCTCTATTCAAAACTATTTTGTTAAAAATCAATATCTCCTCAAAATTCTATTTTTATTTTGCTTTTTGGCCTGAGCCGGTCGACGACCGGTCGATCGCACTATGTCAGGTCAGAGCAGTCGACCGTCCCAGTCGACCGCAGTTCTAGCAGTCTGGTGCGTATCCGTGTGCATGTTTCTCGGTCGACCGCTCGGTCGACCGAACCCTGCCTGACTGTAAGTCGCTACTCTCTGTTTGTTTTCGGTCGACCGGGTGGTCGACAAAGAGCCTGCAACGTCTCTTATTTTTGAACTCCGGTCGACCGACCGGTCGGCCGAGAGAGCCGTTTCTACAGTAACGGCTATTTTCTGAAGTTGTTTTATTTTTGTCTTTTTTTCCCTAAAAAGTGTTTAAATGATATTTGCTGAACCTAATACTTCCTAATTACCTTTTAGTGGGTTTACTAATTAATCCCTAGCCCTCTCCTATAAATAGGGGTGTTTAGGGAGAGGTTAATTTACAAGAAAAGTTTACAAAAATTTCAAAAGTTTAAGGCATTCAAAAGAGCTTTGTTTCTTGGTTTTTGTGCTGAAAATCTCTCTCATTTTCTGAAGTGTTTTTCAAAACTCTCTGATTTCTTTTCTTTTTCACTTACAAACAAGAGCTTCACTCCTACTCATTGTTCTACAAGGATCTTTGTAAGGGAAGAGAGTTTTGCAAAAGAGAGTTTGTGGTCTTTTGATCACTAAGAGAATACTTGTACTTGAGATTGTGGAGTTGGGTACTCCGGTGTATTTGTAACATCTTTGTGAAGTGAAAGTAGTTAGAAATCCTTCTGGGAAGGCGGGACGTAGAGCTGGGTGCTCGAACCTCGAAAAAATTCTTGGTGTTTGCGTTTGGTTTACTTGCTCTTGCTTCTTGCTTTACTTTCATTGCTCCTACTACTTGCTTTCTATTTTCATTGCAATATTCACTTGTTTTCATTCATCTTGTCAATCATAGT
This sequence comes from Agave tequilana, assembly GCA_038442645.1. Classification (NCBI taxonomy): domain Eukaryota; kingdom Viridiplantae; phylum Streptophyta; class Magnoliopsida; order Asparagales; family Asparagaceae; genus Agave; species Agave tequilana. The sequence goes on along the minus strand of JAVJIF010024836.1, from coordinate 41,899 downwards.
CCCATACAACAAGATTGCATTGTGCACCTCCAACTCATATTCAGAGGAATCATGAGGAAGGAGTTCAGAGCCCTTCACGGGGAATCCGGCTTCTAGTCTTGTTTTGGCGATTGTTGCATCACAATTTTTATTTGTGCATTGATTAGCATTATCACCTATTCACCCCCCCTCTAGGTGATTTTCATTTTTGTATATTACTATCTTCTGCTGTTAGTTCTTGTGTTGGTTTGCCTGAACACCGTAAAAATTAAGAACTGAAATACGCTAATTGGATGTTTAAAATGGCTTAGGCATTTGTATCTAGGCACGTGTCAATTTCAATTCTAATATCCAGTATTTTGTTCTTCTACTGTTGTGATTTGGACCGAGGTGTACATATTACATTGCATATAGTTAGGACAAATACGTGGGTGATTTACTCGCTTTGTGTGTTCATTCTTATCTATTGCACACTTGCACAAATCGAAACTTAAGGGCGTATCCTAATACAACATAAGGTGGAGAAGTCGCTACCCTCCCTTAGACCAAAATTCACCTCCCCACTCAAACAACCTAAGCCTAAGTAAAATTTGCTAGACGTTGGCCTCTAGGGACATCTCGGACTTATTTAAGAGTTAGATCTAAGGGGAAAGTTGTTGGAGTTTGACTCTTGTCAAATCGATGTCAAAGGTTAGGGATTGAGAGAGAAAATCTCGAAGAACAGTGATTTGACATAATTAGGCCAATTGCTCCAGCACGGATACCTCCCACTGATCTTATCCCAACCTGACCGATTAACTTATGGTCAGATTCCTACAATGTACCCCTCATGGATAGTCTAACCAGTTAGGAGTCATTTAGGTCTTGATCAACCCTAGTATGGGCTTGTTTTTGAATTTTTTTCCTTTTTTTGTTTGTTTGTTTGATTTTTTGTTTGTGATTATTGTGATAAAAAGGAATATAACCAAATTTTTCTAACCAAATGAATCCATTTTCACCTCGACCTCATTTGACTCTGGTAAGTCCAACCCGACTATGTACAATATGAACCAACCATATATGTCGGATTGGGTTTGTCTGACTCAATATGACCTGTATCCCCAATTCTACAATTAAAATTTTCAAAATAATTTTCACTTTTCACAAAGTCAATGAGGATTCACCTTCCCGAGTCAAATTTTCAACCACCTTGTCCACATTCTTCTTTCTTATATTTTGCTTCACATACTCCTTTTCCTAAATCGCCAATTGAAGAAAAATTAGAGATACAAAAGAGTATAGAAGTTATGCTTGAGTCCCAACAATGAATTCAGAACAAGTCACAGTCATTCCCCCATGAAACTTCATATACTCTTTTTCTTGAACATCCCATTGAAGAAAAATCAGATTTAGAAAAGACTATAAAAGTTTTTCTTAAAGCTGAGCAACAATTTCAAAACATGTTGGACTCATTATTTCAACTAAATTTTCAAGAGTTATACTCATCTTTTCCAGTCTCACTAGTTCAAAATGAACAACCATCAATCCTGAAATTGAGTATGGAACTCTTGCGTGAGTCCAACTGTGATTCTTAAAACATGTTGGACTCACCATTTTTCCTAGTACTAAGCTTCATATACTTCTTTTTTAGAACATTTAACTGCAAAAAATTCATCCTGGAAATGAGTACAGAAGCTCTGCGTGAGTCTGAGCAACAATCACAAAATCTGATGGGCTCACGATTTTACCACAATTTTCAAAACCACTTTTCATACTGATCATTTCAAGAAGAACCAATTGCAACGAGTATAAAAGACATAATTCAAACTTAAAATTCTATTACCTGACCTATCAGTAGGTTTGACTCAATAATGAGCAAATTGATCAATGGGAGTGTGAAAAGTCTTTCTTGTCAACGTTTGACTAATCCTATATCCCTAACCCTATCGATTGGACCGAACAATTTCAGCTCATCCATTTAAACTTGACCAAACTCTATGTTTTAAAAGTCACATTGATATTTTAGCAAGTTATCCCTTCCTTGAAATTGAACTTGAGCATAAATTAATCCAGATCTACAATTTGGTAATTTTATTTCAATTTTTGATTCAATAATGACTCTGATATCTTTACTAGATTTTTTTCATATTCCAAAATCAATATTGAATCTTATATCAGTACCCATGAAATAGAATCACTAATATCTTTTGGATCACACTTCATTTATGGGGCAACTGTGTGAACTTCAATTTTTTGGTTTGGACCCACTTTTTGAACCAATTTTGACTCTCACTTTTGAATCCAGACTTGATTTAAGTTAACTTCTCAAGTCAGTATTTGTTCCTTTGGAGCCCAAATCAATCATCTTTTAAACTCATACTTCATTGTTAAACAAAGGTGCTGAACAAAATGACTCAAGAATTATTTTTGAAAATTAAAAATTAGATGGGGATAATTTTTTAAATAAGACCATCCACTCAATCATTCTTTTACTGGATCGTATTAGAGAGGTCACTGGTGCGCTCCTTCAAAATCCATAATCTCTGAATTGGGCTACATTTGTGGACCAATCAAACCACCACCAGAACCACCACCATAAGATAATTTTTCTTTATTTTTTTTTTCATACATATACACATTCACGATGCATTGAGAACAATGTATGAGATAAGTATGGGGGAGGGTTTACTAACATAGTTTGTTTTAAATTTTCTTTCTTTTACACTTTCTTTTAGAAAATTTTAAAATTTTCTTTTGTATAAAAACCCTTTTCTTTTATTTTTACAAAACTTTTTAAAATAAGAGAAATAGTTTTTTTAGTAATTAAAAAGACATAAAATTATGAATTTTTAAACCAAGTCAAAATAATAGATCTTCTTTAAATTTTAGGATAAGAAAACAATATTGAAAAGATAATTGGTCTTGAATTTTTTGTCTCAGATATATGCACTTCATACTTACATAATTTTTAGGATTGAAACAAAGATTGAAAATTCTATATAAATAAAAAAATAATAAAAACCATTAAATCACTTATTGAAGCTGGGAATTATGCCTCGGGAAGCATAATTATTCATGCCTAAAAATAGTCGACAAAAACAAAATAATCCTCTTTAGTTTTGTGGCCTAGTTTACTCGAGTCCTTATACCCGAGGGATGTTTTCTCATCTGGTGCCTTAAAATCATCTTGTTTGAAAGTTATCGGGTAAAGGCTCACTACCTAGGTAAACTAGAAAGCCTAAAAAAACTAAGAGAAAGAAAAATATTTTTGATACAAATAAATTGCATGAAAGTTAGAGTTGATATCCCATGAATTTTCACTATTCACAAAGTGCATATTTTCTAAGAGTTCTATGAAAGATCAAAGAATCAATTCAATTTTAAATTCTTACCTTTAATTTATAACAAGATTTTGCATTTAAACTTAGTTTAAGGACAAATAATTTATGGTAAACTTATGACCTTGGACAACATTATTTTCTTTTTCAAAATGCATTTTTAAAATATTAATATTTTGTTTCTTTTTTTAATGGATTTTGTGGTGTAATCACTAAAAACCCTCAGGAGACAAAACTCCTCCTCTAAGAAAAACCTAGAGGTTTAACAGTTTGTTGCACAGCTCAGTGCAATCGCGTCACATGTGAAAGTGGTGTAATAATTTTCTTAATTAGTTTTTTTTTTTGCTCAGGATGAGCAAAAGATAAGTGTGGGGGTGTGTTTAGTCTCTAAAAGTGCATATTTCATGCCATATCTTTACATTTGTTTTATATAAAAATATTGCTAATAATGGTTTTCTTGTATGTTCCTAGGTCTATGGTGTGGAATGAAGAAGAAGACTAAAAATCTAATTTATGAGGTGAATTCTGATCGTAGAAGTAGCCATTGACTTTAGAGCCTATTCTACTAATTTTGGGAATAGAAAACCAGAAACCAGCAGGGGGACCAACAGAGGGACAAGGCAGGCGACCGTGGCAGGCGGCGTCGTGCAAGCGACACCCGTATTGTCGCGAAAATGCTGCTTTTGTCGCGTTTTCGTGACTGATAGGTAGTGAATAATGCATAATTGTCATCATATATACCATCGCATTTGCACATTTATTCATATTATAATGCACATTTATTAATATTTCTTTATTTATATGTGCAGGCCTCAAATTATCAATTAAATAAAGAATAAAGCTTAAAGAGCCCAAAAGCCCAGATCCAAGCCCATGTTTGAAGCCCAGGTGAAGAAGCGCAAATACAGAAATTCAAAATGCAAATACAAGGGTTAAAAAATTGCAAATATCAGAAATTAGGGTTGGATAGACTTCTATCAAATCCTAAACACCTGCGGGATAAGGATAAAAAGCCAAGATAGGAAGGAAATTCGTGGAAAGGAAATTTGAAGAAATCTAGATTAGGGATAACTTGATTACCAAGTTATCACGAAAATCTAGATTAAAAGGCCAGGATCCACCTTCCAGAAGCAAACGGCCAAAGGGACGGATCAGAAGAGGCCACGCGCCAAAGCGCGTGGCCAACAGAGCCAGAACTGCCGCGGACCCGCGGCAATCCCAGGGAATCCGCGGCAGTTTGGATAGAGATGAATCTGAAATTTTGTGGTGATGTTTATCCGGGACTCCTCTACATTCTGCCCTATAAATATCAGAGCATTCGCAACAGGGAGGGGTAGGCAGAGACGATTAGGGTTTTCTTTAGCTATTGTTTTCAGCAAGTTGTAATTTTTCCGTTCCATGTATGCTGTGGAGAAAATTGAGCTTTGTAATTGAAGATCTATTCTGCAATAAAGGTTACTTTCTTCTTCACATTTAAATTCTTGTTATTTTATTTTTCTTTCTCTGTGATTATTTGCTTCGGTTTTCATCTATTATTTCTTGTTTTCCTTCTTCTTCTGTCTTTCTAAAAAAAAAATAAAAATAAATAAATATTGAAAAGATAAAAAAAAGATGATGAAGAACTAATTCCCTCTAGTGGTTGGCTGAATTCTTAAAGCAACCCTAGAGTAATCGAGCTTTGATCGGATTGATGAACTTTTAGAAACCCTAGGTTTAAAGAACTTGCTTGAAGATTAAAATGAAGAGTAGTTTTCTAATCTAAAGTCACATCTTTTAATTTTTCACATTTCATGCTTAAGGACTTTGACAACGTAATTTCAAGAAACATCTTCTCTTACGTTGTGCTTAGATGTTCGGATGAATATGTGTTTTTATTTTTAGAAGTGTCCCTAATTAGATTCTACAGCCTTTTTCTCTTGCTTGCATATCTTCTAAAAAACCTAGGATGAAATTCATATCTTCCAATATGATGATCAATAGCCTTGACTTGCAATAGGGTTGTGGTAGAAGATCAGCAAAACCACGTCTTTAATCTAATATTTTCATCACAAATCTAATCTCTCTTTTTACTTGAAGCATCCAGAGGAATCTGCCGCAAAAGCTTGCATCGCATCCTTCCCTGAGGATCACGACCCGCTCGAGCCCTAGCTACAGCGGATTCGCATTGAGAAGAATTCTGAACCTTTATTTCAATTAATAAATTCTCAATCAAATTTTGGCGCCGTTGCCGGGGAAGGAACGGCACGATTTCTCGTTCTAATCATTTTTTCTTTTCTGTTGCAGGTACAGAGAACAGGAAGCAGAAACAGAGTAGCAGAAGACACATATTGCTATCCAGTGCCTCTGCCCTCGAAGGCAGAGCATCTGGACCTACAACTTTGCCGCGTTTCCACGGCAAAAGCCGCGAAATCGCGGCAATTGTAGAGGACTACTTACAGAGTTTTCTGCAGGTTGCTCTGCAGTGCAAAAGAATATTTTCTGCTGTATTATTTTATCTCTGTGATCACCCTGCATCTGTTAATAATTAACATTAACCTATTTGTTGAAAAAAATAAAAAAAGATTTTTAGACTCTTGCATTTTAGGGCACGTGTCTATTTTTAATTCTTTAATTCTGTTGAAGAGTGCTGGCGACAAGGTACGTTCTGCATAGCATATAGATTAGGAAGCACTCTTGTTTGTTTACCGCTTTCTTGAGTGATTACTTTTCTACCGCTTTACACGTACACTAATCCACTTTAAGGGCATAACCCATAACAAAGATAAGGTGGGGATTTCATCACCCTTCCTTGGCCCACAAATCATACCAGTCACACTCACAACCCTAACCCTAATTAAAACTTGACTAGACGTTGGCCCCTAAGGTAACTCGGACTCAATAGGAGATTGACCGAAGAAGGAAAGTTGTTCGAAATTAACCCTTGCCAAATCGGTGTCTAGCGAAGGGATTGAGGGCCGAAAGCCCGAAGAACGGTGGTTATTTAATTAAGGAACGTCTCTGACGGAAAACCTCCCACCGGTCTTGCCCTGAACTGGCCGATTAGCTCGTGGTTGACGTCGACAATAGACCTCCTAAGGACAGTCTAAAGTTAGGAGTCGTCTAGGTCAAGGATAACCCTAGAATAGGATTTTTGTTTGTTTTTCTTTTTTTGGTTGGGTGAACTTTGGTTGCTAACTGTGCATGCCCACTTGGTCGAGAGACCAACTTACATCCAGGCTAACTCGGACTAGTTCACCACCCGAGCAAAAGCCCGACTCCCTCATGGCTCAACCGCCATCTCTCCAAGATAGGTTCTATCCCCTTAGAACCTCTATTCCTTCTTGCATCAAGCTAAGTAATGACGGTGTTGACCCATTTGAGCTTAAGCCACATTATATCAACACCCTTCCAAAGTTTCATGGACTTGAATCAGAGGATGCATACTTCTTCATAAGGGAATTTGAGGAAGTATGTTTGATGATTAATATGCCTAAATTGGGAAAAGATGCCATTAAGCTTAGGTTTGTCCCCTTTGCTTTAAAAGATTTAGCAAAGAAATGGCTCTACAGTCTAGAGGTTGGTTCTATAGACACTTGGGACAGTTTCGTCAAGGCCTTCTTGAAGAAATTTTATCCCGTTCACAAGACTGCACTGATTAGGAAGAATATCCTACAGTTTAAGCAAACAGCCAATGAGCCTTTTTGGAAATACTTCGAGCGGTTTAAGGACCTCCTTGCCCAATGTCCCCATCATGGGGTAGAGAAATGGCGACTTTGCCAAGTCATATATGATGGATTAGATTATTCCACTAAGACATTGTTAGAATCCATGTGTCAAGGAGGATTTCTGGAAAAGAATGAAAATGAAGGATGGTCATTGTTTGAGGACTTAGCTGAAAAAGCCATCCAGTGGGACCCTACTCCTGAGAAATCTAGGACTAATGACCCCACTTCTTCAAAAGGAGGTATTCATTCCATTGAGGCCAACATAGCACAAGATGCTAAGTTAGCGGCTGTTATGCGTAGACTTGAGGCTCTTGAAACTAAGGAGCCAGCCTCTGTGAACCAAGTCAGCCCAACATCTTTGGCGGGCTGTACTTATTGTCAAGATAGGAACCATGTGTTTGAGGAATGTCCTGTCTTCATAGCGCACCAAGGTTTGCCCGAAAATATGAGTGCGGCCTTCACAAGGCCCGCCAATAATCCTTATTCGCCCACCTACAATCCTGGTTGGAGAAACCATCCCAATTTTCATGGGGCCCCAGTAACAATGAGCAGATTAGGCCCAAATTCTCCAACAATTTCCAAAATCCGCCCTATCAGCAAGGTTTTCCCAATCAAAATCAGCCACCTTCTTTCCAATATTCACAAATGGAAACAAGGATGTCCAACATGGAAAAGAAGGTGGATACACTAGTGAAAAGCCAAGACACGCTAGCTCAAGTCCTAAGTAGGATAGAGATCCAATTGAGCCAGCAAGAGAGACAAAGGGGTACCCTACCGAGTCAACCATTGCCTAACCCTAGGAATCCTAGGCCAGCCAATGAGGCTCAAGACCCAAATCAGTGTCATATGGTTCATACACTTAGATCGGGAAAACAAGTGGATAATCAAGTATCCATGCCATTGGATCCATCCATGCCATCCATTCCATCTAGCTCCACTTCCATTCCATCTAGTTCCACTCCTGCTCCATCCAGCCCTACTGAAACTGAAGCTGAAAAGTCAGCGGGTCAGTTGCACCAGCCTATAGCTCCATTTCCAAATAGGCTTAGAAGCAACAACAATGCACACATGGAGAAACTATTAGAAGTGTTCAATCAAGTGAGGCTTAACATTCCACTTCTTGATGCAATCCAACATGTCCCTAGCTATGCCAAATTCCTTAAGGACATGTGCACCAAGAAAAGAAAGACTAATGTGCCTAAGAAGGTTTTTCTAGCCACTAACATTAGTGAGCTATTGTCCAACCAGATCCCTATCAAGTATAAGGACCCAGGTTGCCCCACCATCTCTTGCACCATAGGTCGAGCCGAAATCAATCGAGCACTCCTCGATTTAGGAGCTAGCATCAATTTGCTCCCTTTCTCCGTGTACCAACAACTTGGATTAGGTGAACTGAACCCAACCCAAGTTACTATTCAGTTGGCTGACCGCTCTATCAAAGTTCCTAAGGGAGAGATCAATGATGTTCTCATAAGGGTAGGAGATTTCATTTACCCGGTCGATTTTATTGTCTTAGAGACACAACCCGTGTCTAATCCTAGGTCCCAAACTCCCGTCATCTTAGGAAGACCGTTCCTAGCTACTGCAAATGCAATAATCATTGTAGGAACGGATCCATGAGATTAACTTTTGGGGATATGACCAAGGAAGTCAATGTTTTCAACCTAGGTAAGCATCCCTACGATTTGACCGACCAACCCTTTGAGGTCAACTCCATTGAAAATATGACGAGTGAGCATAATGATGAGATCATACTTGAGGAAGAGGAAGAGGAAGAGTTAGAAACAAGTGATGTTAGCCTTGATGAGATCGAATTGAAATCAAATCTGAGTTCTATAGAGATGGGAGACTCTAGCTTAACACCTCCACCCATTGAGCCAACTCCTTCTTTGGAGCTAAAAGCCTTGCCCAAGCATCTTAAGTATGCCTACCTAGGTGAACGAGAGACGTTACCGGTCATAGTTGCATCTAATTTGACCAATAGGCAAGAGGAGGACCTGCTGGCAACCCTTAGGAGACATAGGGAAGCCATTGGTTGGACTATGGCAGATATTAAGGGACTGAGCCCTACGATAGTCCAGCATCGTATTCATCTTGAGGAAGGGACTAGACCGAAAAGGGATCCACAGCGTAGACTAAACCCACTTATGCAGGAGGCTGTACAAGCCGAGATAGTAAAACTGTTAGATAATGGGATAATTTATTCCATTTCCGATAGCGAATGGGTTAGCCCAATGCACGTGGTCCTAAGAAGTCTAGCTTTACAGTGGTAGAGAACGACAAACATGAGTTAGTACAAACACGATTGCCTACCAAGGTGAGAGTATGCATAGACTACCGTAAGTTGAATGCAGCCACTAGGAAAGATCATTTTCCCCTCCCTTTCATCGATCAAATGTTGGAAAGATTAGCAGGTCATGAGTATTACTGCTTTTTGGATGGGTATTCAGGGTATAACCAAATCCCTATAGCCCCGGAGGATCAAGAGAAAACAACGTTCACGTGTCCATTTGGGACATTTGCTTACCGTCGAATGCCTTTCGGCCTATGCAATGCCCCCGCCACATTCCAACGTTGTATGTTAAGCTTGTTTTCTGATATGGTCGAGCGTTTCCTAGAGATTTTCATGGACGACTTCTCAGTCCATGGAAATTCATTTGACCAGTGTCTCCATCATTTGGAGCTAGTGCTGAGTAGGTGCACCGAAAAGAACTTGACCCTCAATTGGGAAAAGTGTCACTTCATGGTGCAACAAGGGATTGTCCTAGGTCATGAGATATCTAGGGAAGGGATTAAGGTAGACAAGGCCAAAGTGGAAATCATTGCGAAACTTCCACTTCCTCGATGCGTGAAGGACATTCGATCCTTTTTAGGACACGCCGGATTTTATCGTAGGTTCATTAAGGACTTTAGCAAAATTGCTAGACCCCTTACAAACCTTCTTGCTAAGGACGTGTCCTTCATTTTTGATGATAGGTGCCATAGTGCTTGGGAGAAATTGAAAGTGGAACTTATATCTGCCCCTATCATCTCACCTCCGGACTGGTCCAAGCCTTTTGAGATCATGTGTGACGCTTCTGATTTTGCGATAGGTGCTGTCTTAGGACAGCGTAAGGACAATAAGCAGCACGTGATCTACTATTCGAGTAGGACGCTTAATGAGGCCCAAATGAACTATACTACCACCGAGAAGGAATTCTTGGCAGTAGTGTTCGCTTTGGAGAAATTCCGTCCATACCTACTTGGGACTAAGACCACGATCTTCACTGACCATTCTGCTCTGCGATACCTTATGCTTAAGAAAGATGCGAAGGCCCGACTCATTCGTTGGATCTTTCTACTGCAAGAATTTGATCTCGAAATTCGAGATAAAAAAGGTGTCGAAAATGTCGTAGCTGACCATCTCTCTCGTGTGCCCAACGCACCTTCTGTCGAGCTGCCCATCAATGACAATTTTCCCGATGAGCAACTTCTAGCCATCTCTAAGGAGCCATGGTTTGCTGACATAGTAAACTACTTAGTCACAAACCAAACACCACCTAGTTGGTCCAAACAGGATAGATACCGATTCTTGTCTCAAGTTCGGTATTACATGTGGGAAGATCCTTATCTTTTCAAATATTGTAGCGACCAAATCATTAGGAGATGTGTCCCCGATGAGGAGACTAGAAGTGTGCTAGCTTTTTGTCATGAGTTCGCTTGCGGTGGACATTTTGGTCCTCGCAAAACTGCCGAGAAAATTCTGCAAAGTGGCTTTTATTGGCCAACTGTGTTTAGAGATGCATTTGAGTATTGCAAGACTTGCACAAGATGTCAAATGATAGGAAGAATTTCCAAACGAAATATGATGCCCCTAAATCCCATTCTAGAAGTAGAACTTTTCGACGTATGGGGCATTGATTTTATGGGACCCTTCCCTAATTCGTTTGGACACCAATACATCTTGTTGGCCGTAGACTATGTGTCGAAGTGGGTAGAAGCTGTCCCTTGCAAAACTAATGACAACAAAGTTGTTGTCAAATTCTTGAAAGATAATATCATCTCACGCTTTGGAATCCCTCGAGCCATCATTAGCGACAATGGCACACATTTTTGCAATAGAACTTTTGAAGCTCTTATGCGAAGATATGCCATAACACATAAGTTGTCTACGCCCTACCATCCTCAAACTAGCGGACAGGTAGAAGTTTCCAATAGACAGGTCAAGCTCATCTTGGAGAAGACTGTGAATCAGAATAGGAAGGACTGGTCCATCAAACTGGTGGATGCCCTATGGGCATATAGGACTGCCTTTAAGACGATTCTAGGAATGTCTCCCTACAGACTGGTCTTTGGAAAGGCTTGCCACCTTCCTGTCGAGCTAGAACACCGGGCCCTTTGGGCAATTAAGCAGCTAAATTTCGATTTAGATAAGGCCGGTGAGTTTCGGAAATTACAAATTTCTGAACTAGAGGAGTTGAGGAATGATGCATACGAGAATGCAAAGATTGCGAAGGATAGAGCTAAGGTGTTTCATGATAAATCCATCACGAGAAAAACTTTCGTCCAAGGACAAAAAGTTTTACTCTACAGCTCTAGACTTCATCTCTTTCCCGGCAAATTGAAGTCAAGATGGACAGGACCATTCATTGTTAAGACGGTGTTTCCACACGGAGCCATAGAGATCTACGATCCCAAAAATGGCAATGCATTCAAGGTAAATGGTCAACGTCTTAAGATATTTTTGGAGTCGGTACCGGAAGTTAATGTGGCCATGGGTCTTTCCGACCCACTGTATCGGTAATTGTATCGTTCTGCCAGTTCATGCATGCATACATTTCATTCATACATTAGGGACAATGCATGAAATAAGTGTGGGGGAAGGGTATATAAAATTAAAAAAAAAAAACAAAAAAAAAAAAAAAAAAAATTTTTTTTATAAAAAGGACAGTATTTTGACTTATTTTTTTGAAAGAAATCTAAGTTAGTTTTAAGGATTAGGAAAATCATGATTAGGATTTCTAAAAACTTGGTCAAAATAAATAAATTGTTTAAATTTTAGGTATAGGAGGAGAAATTGAATAAATAATTAGTCTTGATTTTTACCTTAATGAATATTGCATACCTAATGCATATCTAGGATTCTAAGACAAAGACCCTTATGCCTCATATATAAAAAAAAAAAAAAGAAAAAAAAAATCACTAATAAAGCTGGATACATGTGCCTCAAGAAGCATAAGTATTCACGCCTAAAGGTGAATGAAAAAATAAAAATAAAAAAAATAATACCTTAGTTTTGTGGCCTAGTTCACTTGAATTTGAGTCCGCAGGGTGTTTTCTCACCTGGTGCCCTAAGACCGACCGGTTTGGGAGTCACCGACTTTAAGTTCGCTACATGGGTGGATTAGAAAGTCCGAGGGAACTAAGGAAAAATTACTTATATGTACTAACACATCTAATAATCAATTAGTTAGGTATTAGGGCCTCAAGAAGCCTTGATACTTATACGAAAGAAAATTAGATGAGTTATACATGCCAAAAAAAAAATATATATATATTAACACATCTAATAAGTCAATTAGTTAGGTATTAGGGCCTCAAGAAGCCTTGATACTTATACGAAAGAAAATTAGATGATGTTATAAAAATAATAAAGAGGCATGAGAGTCCAAGTTAAGGAGTTCCTAGTAGAAACAAAAGGATGCATATGATTTTTGGTAACGAAAAAGACTATATTAGAATTCAATTTTAATTCTTACCTAAAATGGACAACAATTGGCTTTATTAAGACTAGGTTTGAGGAATGAATAAAAATGAGGATCCTAAAAACTTATAGACTACTTAGTCTCTTCAAATATAATTCAAATACCTCCTTTTTATGGATTTTGTGGGTGTAATCCGCTGAAAACCCTCACGAGACAACACTCGTCCTCTAGGGTAACCTAGGGGTTTAACGGCTTGTTGCACATGCTAAGTGCAACCGTGATTCCTACGAAAGTGAGTTAGCTAGGTTAGATTTTTCTCTTTCTTTTTGATTTTTACTCGAGGACGAGCAAAAAGATAAGTGTGGGGGTGTGATAGGTAGTGAATAATGCATAATTGTCATCATATATACCATCGCATTTGCACATTTATTCATATTATAATGCACATTTATTAATATTTCTTTATTTAATATGTGCAGGCCTCAAATTATCAATTAAATAAAGAATAAAGCTTAAAGAGCCCAAAAGCCCAGATCCAAGCCCATGTTTGAAGCCCAGGTGAAGAAGCGCAAATACAGAAATTCAAAATGCAAATACAAGGGTTAAAAAATTGCAAATATCAGAAATTAGGGTTGGATAGACTTCTATCAAATCCTAAACACCTGCGGGATAAGGATAAAAAGCCAAGATAGGAAGGAAATTCGTGGAAAGGAAATTTGAAGAAATCTAGATTAGGGATAACTTGATTACCAAGTTATCACGAAAATCTAGATTAAAAGGCCAGGATCCACCTTCCAGAAGCAAACGGCCAAAGGGACGGATCAGAAGAGGCCACGCGCCAAAGCGCGTGGCCAACAGAGCCAGAACTGCCGCGGACCCGCGGCAATCCCAGGGAATCCGCGGCAGTTTGGATAGAGATGAATCTGAAATTTTGTGGTGATGTTTATCCGGGACTCCTCTACATTCTGCCCTATAAATATCAGAGCATTCGCAACAGGGAGGGTAGGCAGAGACGATTAGGGTTTTCTTTAGCTATTGTTTTCAGCAAGTTGTAATTTTTCCGTTCCATGTATGCTGTGGAGAAAATTGAGCTTTGTAATTGAAGATCTATTCTGCAATAAAGGTTACTTTCTTCTTCACATTTAAATTCTTGTTATTTTATTTTTCTTTCTCTGTGATTATTTGCTTCGGTTTTCATCTATTATTTCTTGTTTTCCTTCTTCTTCTGTCTTTCTAAAAAAAAAATAAAAATAAATAAATATTGAAAAGATAAAAAAAAGATGATGAAGAACTAATTCCCTCTAGTGGTTGGCTGAATTCTTAAAGCAACCCTAGAGTAATCGAGCTTTGATCGGATTGATGAACTTTTAGAAACCCTAGGTTTAAAGAACTTGCTTGAAGATTAAAATGAAGAGTAGTTTTCTAATCTAAAGTCACATCTTTTAATTTTTCACATTTCATGCTTAAGGACTTTGACAACGTAATTTCAAGAAACATCTTCTCTTACGTTGTGCTTAGATGTTCGGATGAATATGTGTTTTTATTTTTAGAAGTGTCCCTAATTAGATTCTACAGCCTTTTTCTCTTGCTTGCATATCTTCTAAAAACCTAGGATGAAATTCATATCTTCCAATATGATGATCAATAGCCTTGACTTGCAATAGGGTTGTGGTAGAAGATCAGCAAAACCACGTCTTTAATCTAATATTTTCATCACAAATCTAATCTCTCTTTTTACTTGAAGCATCCAGAGGAATCTGCCGCAAAAGCTTGCATCGCATCCTTCCCTGAGGATCACGACCCGCTCGAGCCCTAGCTACAGCGGATTCGCATTGAGAAGAATTCTGAACCTTTATTTCAATTAATAAATTCTCAATCAGTGACAATACGGAGGAGCCATGTATTGTCTTTCGACGCGTGGCCCCGTATACACCCCCTGGTGCCCCACTTAGCCTATAAACACCCTTGGTTGAGCGAAATGGAAGGAAGGATGGTTTTTTAGAGTTTCTCTCTTTAGTGTAGGTTAGTTCTTCATCATCTTCTTCTTTTGTATTTTTTTTATTTTTGTAGATCATGTAATAGGGAAAAGAGTGATACTTAGGATGATAGTTAGAGCACTTGTAATGGAGGGTGACACTCTATGAAAGGTTCTCTCTTTTATCTCTACTTGTTTTCTTCTCTCTAACTCTTTACATGCTTAGATTTTTCTTTTATGGCAACTAACCACTAACTTGCTAACCTTTACTTGATAAGCCACTGATTAGCAAAAAGCATGCACAAGAATAAATAATGAGAGTGTGGATCGATGTTACTGCTTGTGATTCTTCCGTAGTAGCGAAGTGGCTATAAGGGTCGTATCCACAAGGAGGGAGAGCGATGGAAGCTTGATGCGGCTTCTTTGTTCAAGAAAAGAAAAAGTTCTCCTATACTTAGGTTCAAATGATGTAAGAATTAGGTTCACCCTCATAAGTTCTCCTATACTTTAGCCTTCATAAAAGAAGAAATTATAATTTTCTTAAATTTAGAAAGAATCTTATACTTCTAACTCATTCTGTTATTTTGCTTTAGATAGATATGCATAATGTATAAGTGTGATGTGCTTGGGATTTTTCAACTCAACTTTGAATATTATTTAATTTATTAAAATTTATTTATTATTCTTGATTTCATTAGGATTTCTACTTTACTTATATAACATATATCAAACAGATGACTCCCAAACCAGATGGTTTTAGGGTACCAGGTGAAAAAAACACCCCTCGGGTCAAATATGCAAGTAAAGTAGGCCACAAAATCAAGATTTTACTTATATATATTATATATTGATTATTTTTTTAGTGTGAGTAATCATGCTTCTTGAGGCACAATTATCCAGTGTTTTTTTTCTAGAGTTGTCTCTAAATTCCAAGCATGTGTGTGTGGTTTATGCATATTCTACTAAGGTTAAGTAAAAAGTATGAGTTATTTTCCTTATCCCTCCCATTCTTAGTCAAACCAATATTTCTTGTTTATTTAGGCAAAAATAAAGATTCATTAATAAGGTTCCCTTAATTCCTACAACTTTTTGGTATTTTTTTTATAAAGAGTATGAAATTTCTTATCAATCTGGAGATTTTTTCTTGGTAAAAAGAAAAAGAATAAAAGAAAAGAAAGATAAAAGGAAAAGAAAAAGTGTTAGCACCCCCCACACCTATCTAATGCATTGTCCTCAATGAATGTATATGTAAATGCGAATGCAATAAATATGGTGAAGAAATAATGTCACCGTCTTCGTTGACTCGGGCCGGCCAAGTGCGAATAGGCTAAATAAATGTTAAAAAAATGTAGAAGGGGTAAGTATATAAACAAATTTTTTTATTATTAGTTGTTTTGGTTAGGTGTATGACAGGACAAAAAGAGTCAGCACACTATCATCGGGAGTCATAGGCTCAGTGGTCAAGAAGGGCTTCAGTCTTTGCCGTTTACTTTGAATTCCGTTTTGTTCTTAGGGTCTACAATAAGCACAATACCGTGTGGGAAAACGGTGCGTACAATGAACGATCCAGACCAACGAGTCTTCTGCTTCCCCGCTAAAATATGAAGTCTAGATTTATACAGCAGAATCTTGTCTCCCGGGGCAAAGTTTTTCCAGTTTATGATCTGATCATAAAAAGTTTGGCCCTGCTTTTGGTTATCCGAGTTTCTCATATGCTTCATTCCGCATGTTCTCTAATTCTGAGATCTGCAGTTTCCTTAGTTCACTGGCCTTACTCAGATCAAATTAAGCTGCTTAATAGCCCAAAGGGCACGGTGTTCTAACTCTAAAGGCAGATGACAGGCTTTTCTGAATATGATTCTATAAGGAGACATTCCCAGAACTGTCTTAAAAGCAGTACGGTAAGCCCACAATGCATCGTTGAGTTTGACCGACAAATCCTTTCATTAATGTCTGACAGTATTTTCTAGAATGAGCTTGAGTTGTCAATTGGTGACTTCTACCTGCCCATTTGTCTGGGGATGATATGGAGTGGATAACTTGTGATTGATGGAATATTTTTGCATCAGAGCTTCAAAAACTCTGTTGAAGAAATGTGATCTATTATCACTAATTATCGCTCTAGGGGTGCCAAATCGGGAGAAGATGTTTTCTTTGAGAAATTTGATAGCCACTTTGTTGTCATTGGTCTTTATAGGTACAACTTCTTGTTGGCCCAAAGATTACAATCCCCGGTTATGTGTTTTGATGATAACAAACCATATAAAAGTTATTTTGTACTAATAAAAGTTAAAGAATGAATTTCAGGTTGATACAGATATTGATGGCTCAAGAGTTCTCAAGCATGGGATATTAGGGTTTAGCTCAAACGTTGTTCAACATCAACTATCAGAGACTCTTGCTTGCAGACTCATATAGTTTATTTTGTTAAAGAATAGTATATACGTTTGAAGCTCAAATACACACACACACAAATTCAATACGTTTGATTTTGGTTTAATCGGTTTTGGATTTCAAGTACATATATCGGGTTTTAGATTTGAACCAGTTTTAGTTCTGCTGATCTACTTAATACCCTTTTATATTTGTTATCATAACTTTTTATTCTTATATTCAAATAACATGATTTAACTTGAATTTCAAAGATAACTTTAGATCTAAATTTCTTATTCAATAATAATTTTTAGATTCAAATTTTAAAGATGTCAAATATTTGGTTGAACTCTATTCTTGTTCCGAAAATAGCTTACAGTTTTTGATTTGACACCTGTTAGTATTTTATTAATAACTTCTTAATAAAAAATGATATTGAGTTAATTTTAGTTGAATTAAAAAGAAGACTTAAAAATCTACAAATTATTCTTATATACCTAATTCTGAATTCGGACGTTTACAGCCTAACAAATGTGCTCAAAGTTGACCAATCTGCCAGATTTGCAGTAATGGCTAATTTTCTAGAGGCTAATTTTTAACATGTTTTTAAAATGTGTTTAAGTTTAAAAAAATAGTTAGATGTATTAGAGGGTCAATTTCTTCCTCTTTTATTTAGGTAAAAATTTTCTATATTTACTCTTCCTAAATCCTATATAAAGGGTTCATTAGGGTAGAGTTTTCACAACAACAAATTCAAAGATCAAAAGTTTTGAGTTTTCTTGAGAAAGAGCTTTATTTAAGTTTTGGGCTATTATTTTCAAAGTTTTTTGAAAGTTTTTTTGGTTCTTATAATCTATCTTCTATTTTTATATTACTTACAAAACCTTGAGCTTTAATCTTATATATTATTCTCTAGGTTTTTGTAAGAAAATTTTCAAGAGAGAGTTTATGGTCTTTTGATCATCCAGTAATTATTGTATTTGTGGCTTACTACCTCTGGACTAAAGGAGTGTGATTGAGGAGTTGGGTACTCCCTAGTAGTTGTAATCCTTTGTGAAAGTTCTGGTGGATCGAAAATCCTTCTAGGTGAAGGCGGGGACGTAGAGCTGGGTGCTCGAACCTCGAAACAAATCTCTGTGTTTGCGATTAGCTTACTTGAGTTGTTTACTTTTTATTCATTCATTCTTATATTGTCGATCTATACTCTCACAACAAGATTGCATCGCGCACCTCAAATTCTTATTTAGAGGAATCACGAGGAAGGAGTTTAGAGCCCTTCACGGGGTATTCGGCTTCTAATCTTGCTTTGAGTGATCGTTCAATCATCTTATTTTAAATTTATGCATTGATTAGCTTTATCACCTATTCACCCCCTCTAGGTGATTTCACTTCTACCCATTTAGAGACATAGTCCATAGCAGCCAAATGAACTGGTTACCGAAGGAATTAGAAAATGGTCCCATGAAGTCGATACCCAAATATCAAAAATTTCAACTTTCAGGATCGGGTTTAGAAGCATCATGTCTCTTCTAGAAATTTTCCCAATCTTCTGACAATTTGCGCATGACTTGCAAAAATGGTATGAGTCTTTGAATAAAGTGGGCTAGTAAAACTCACTTTGTAGAACCTTCTCTGTAGTCTTGCGGGGACCGAAGTGTCCTCGCATGCAAGGTCATGGCAAAAGCTGAGCACACTCCTCTGTTCCTCCTCTGGTATGCATCGTCGAATAATCTGGTCGGGACAATACTTAAAAAGATACGGCTCTTCTCAGAAAAAGTACCGTACTTGGGCAAAGAAGCGATATTGATCTTGCTTTGTCCAGTCAGCAAGTAATTGTCAAGTGGGCAGGTAATTAACAATGTCCGCATACGAGGGTTCCTTAAGAATGGCCAGGATGTGCTCGTTTGGGAAATCCTCATTGATCAGAGCTTGTATGATCAGTGCGTTCGGAATTCGTGACATGCAACCACATTTTCTGTACCTCGTCCATCCTAAATTTCTAGCTCAAATTCTTGAAGCAAAAGGTTCCACCGAATCAATCGGGCTTTTGCTTCCTTCTTGGTCATGAGGTATTTCAGTGCTGAGTGATCCATAAAAATCACCGTCTTCGAGCCTAACAACTAGGGTTAGAACTTCTCTAACGCAAAGACAATGGTGAAGAATTCCTTCTCAGTAGTTGTATAATTCTATTGGGCGTCATTCAAGGTCCTACTCGAGTAATAAATCACGTACTACCTATTGTCGATGCGCTGTCCTAGGACAGCACCAATAGCAAAATCAGAGGCATCGCACATGATTTCGAATGGTTGGGCCCAATTAGGAGCAGAAATAATAGGCGCAGAAATAAGTTCTTGCTTAAGCTTCCTCCATGACTTGAAACATTCATCGTTAAAATCAAAGGGCACGTCCTTAGCGAGTAGGTTGGTTAAGGGCCTAGCAATTTTATTAAAATCCTTAATGAACCGTCATAGAACCCAGCATGCCCTAGAAAGGATCTAATATCCTTAATGCTTTTGGGTGGTGAAAGCTTAGCAATCACTTCTACTTTAAACTTGTCCACTTCAATGTCTCTCCTAGAAATCTCATGGCCTAAGACAATCCCATGTCTCACCATAAAGTGACATTTCTCTAAGTTTAGAGTTAGATTCTTCTCCTTGCATCTCTGCAGAACTAACTCTAGGTGATGAAGATACTGATCAAATGAATCTCGATGGAGAAGTCATCCATAAAAATCTCAAGAAAACGTTCTACCATGTCAGAGAAAAGACTAAGCATGCACAGTTGGAATATTGCGGGAGCATTTCACAATCCAAAGGGCATGCGTCGGTAAGCGAAGGTTCTGAACTGGAAAGTGAACGTGGTCTTTTCCTGGTCTTCTGTAGCAATGGGGATTTGATTCTATCCCGAGTACCCATCTAGGAAGCAATAGTACTCATGGCCAGCCAAGTGTTCAAGCATTTGGTCGATGAAGGGTAGTGGGAAGTGATCTTTACGGGTGGCTGTATTCAACTTTCTATAGTTGATACAAACACGAACCTTGGTAGGCAGTCTTATTTGTACCAACTCTTTTTGCTCATTTTCAATTACTGTAAAGCGAGCTTTCTTCGGGACCACATGAATAGGGCTAACCCATTGGCTATCAGAAATGGGATAAATAATCCCATTGTCTAGTAGTTTTAAATTTTTGCTTTAACTGCCTCTTTCATGAGTGGGTTAAGCCTGCGTTGTGGGTCCCTCCTGGGGGTTGCTTCATTGGTTAAATGGATTCTATGTTACACTATGGCTAGACTTATCCCTTTGATGTCCTTCATCATCCATCCAATGGCTTCCCTATGTCTTTTCAGAATAGACATTAAGCTGTCCTCTGTTGCTCAGTCAGGTGGGATGCTATGATGACTGGCAAGGTATCCTTTCTGCCCAGGTAGGCGTACTTGAGGTGTTCAGGTAAGGCTTTTAGCTCTAGGGAAGGTGTTACTTCATTAGAGGCAATCTTCAGACTTTCAATCCTATGATGAGGTATACTTGGGCTTGACGTCCAATCCACTGCTGAATCTACGATCTAGTCTAGATTAAAATCCTCAGCCTCCAGATCAAATTCTGCCTCTGTTTCTATCTCCATGCTTTCTTCATGCTCGCTGTTCAGGTTTTCAATGGAATTAACCTCAAACGTCTGATCATTGACATCCCTGGGTTATCTTCCAAGATTGAAGACATTGACGTCCTTCGTTATGTCTCCAAAAGTCAATCGCATGGACCCGTTCCTATAGTTGATTATGGCATTGGCTGTAGCAAGGAATGAGCACCCTAAGATGACTGGAGTTTGAGACCTTAGATTGGACACAGGTTGGGTCTCAAGCACAATGAAGTCAACGGGGTAGATGAAATCCCTGACCCGGATGAGGACATCTATGATTTTTCCCTTGGGGATTTTCATAGATCGGTCAGCTAACTGAATGATGATTCGGGTTGGGCTTAGCTCGCCCAACCCAAGTTGCTGGTATACTGAGAGAGGTAGCAAGTTGATACTTGCTCCCAGGTCAAGAAGTGCTATACTAATTTTTGTCTATCCTATGGTGCAAGAAATTGTGGGACATCTGGGATCCTTGTATTTCACCGAAACGGGACCAGATAGAATTTCGCTTATATTGGTTGCCAAGAACACTTTCTTGGGAACATTTGTCTTTTTCTTCTTTGTACACATATCCTTAAGAAATTTAGCATAAGCTGGGACTTGTTGGATAGCGTCAAGAAGATGCACATTCAGTTTGACCTAGTTTAACATCTCAAGCATGTTTTTCGTGTACATATTCTTATTGTTGTTCCTAAGCTTCTTGGGAAAGGGTGCTACAAGCTTACGAACTTGTTCAACAGCTTTGTCCTCATGAGATTTTTGAGGAGCAGATTGAGAAGAACTGTAGAGGTGGAGGCTGGAGTAGGATCAGTATGGACTGAATTTTTCTGTTGGTAAACCTGGTTGTCCACCTTCTTTTCAGATCAAAGTGTGTGAACAGCATTGCACTGGTTGATCGATGGATCCTAATTTCATATGCTTGATTAGAGTTTTATTTGGGTTAACTAGCGTCTGACTAGGTAAAATACCCTTTGGTCTTTCACTTAGAGAGCTAGCTAATTGGCTGATCTGTATTTTCAATCTTGATATAGCCTGTGAATGGTTGTTCAGCGTTTGTCCCTGGTTTTGCATGAAAGCTGTTTGAGACTTCATAAAAGCTTCCATGCTCTCCTCTAATTTGTTGAATTTCTTTTCTATTTGTGAACTTTGAGAGGAGGAAGATGGAGCTTGATTGGAAAATTTTGGTGGAGGACTGGATGGTGAAAATTGTTGGAGAAATTAGGCCTAGGAGGATTATTCTGGGCCCAGGAAAAATTTGGGTGATTCCTCCAACCTGGATTGTATGTTTGCGAGTAGGGATTACGGGATGGCCGTAAGTAGGCCGCGTTCAGGTGTTTCGGTGCACTTGCTGGGCATGAAAAATAGGGCACTCTTCAAAGACATGGTTTGGTGCCTAACAGTATGAATAACCCAGATTGTGAATTGGTGGTGAGTTGATTTGGTTGACATTGGCTGACTCTTTTATTTCTAGAGCCTCTATTCTCCTCATTAGGGTTACAATCTTAGCTTCTGCAGCTATGGATGATTCAAGAGATAGGAGCCCTCCACTTGAAGCTATGGATTGTGAATTCTTTAGTTTTTGAGGCTGGCTCCCATTGTAGGGTTTTCTCAGCTAAATCCTCAAATAAGTCCCAACCCTGATTCTCATTTTTTGGCAAGAACCCTCCCTGACACATTGATTGCACACATTTATTGCATTATTCTTTGTTACATTCCACATTTATCATGTAATAAATCTGCTAAATTTGTTATCTTAAATGTCTATTTTGTAAAAGATAAGCATGAGAAGAAAGAGGCTAAAATCAAATAAACATCAGTTAAATTCAAATTTAACTAGATCTATTTGGTTAGAGGAGGATAATCCTAAATCCAGTTGGTTAAATTCAGTTTTTGGTGAATCAGATGATTAAAGCTAAAGATCAACCGAGGATAATGTCAAATATAGAGTCCAAATCTAAAGGGATAAATGTATAGAGAGAAGATCAACCGATGAGATGAAGCAATTCTGACTCAGATTCTAGCTGGATACAGTTTAGTATTTGAATCATAACTTTCGCTATAAGAATGAAAATCTTATGATTCAAAATGATCTAGAAAGAGGACTTAAAGTGCTCAATGCTTAAGTTAATTATTATTTCTAATTCTATCATTTGATAAGTTATATTTAGCAATCAATACGCTAATAAGCTGCAGATCAGAACTGAATATCCACATCAAATCAAATTTGGAGATAAGGGAAGGATTCAAATTCAGAATAGCCAGCTTCTCTTACCTTCATACTCCTCTACCCTCTGCATTTCTCCTATAAATACCTGTAATCTCAAAGGTAAAAAAGGGAGGATCAAGTAGAGAGCAGAACTTAGGCTAATTAGTAGTTTGTAACTTAGATTTTTAGTTTTCTTTTATGTAATTTTCTGTTTTATTTATGTAACTGAGAGGAGAGGAGATTTTCATGGAGGAATGAGAGCAAGCTTGTCTGAAGGTGACACCTTGTAAGTGATCTTTTCTTCTATTGTTATTTGAATTGAATCGAGATTTCCTTTTCTTTTCTATTTTTATTTTTGTTCGCTTCCCTTGTGTTTGTGGATCCAAATGAAACCGATAGCCTCGAAGTTGCCTTGTCCTTGCAAGTGTGACTTATGGTGATGAATATCCATTTCTATGGTAGTATAGCTCGCCCCTTCATTTTGTAGTGTAAATCGGGAATGGAAAGGATCTCATCTGCCATGCTTCGCTCGTCTTCAAGTAAAGGTACATCATCGATATAAGTAAAAGATAAGCAGGCGCCAAAGAGAAAGTATGTTTTTCAGTTTTTAATTTTTCTTTCTTTTCTTATAACTTTTAGTGTAGATCATCAACACCATAATCACCCAAATCTTTTTCACTCTTTCAATTTCTTTACACATATCATTTCTATTTTCTCCATCTTCTCTATCTATCACTTTCTTCCTAACTTAATTATAACTCTTTTTTTTTTTCTTTAAAAAAACTAAAAGAAGATCTTTAACCATTCTTTGTAGCATAAAAGAGAACTTAATAAAAAAGCTTCCATTGCTAGTCTCTCCTTATGGATCATGATCCGCATAGCCACTTGCTATCGTGATAGTATTGAGTACTTACACTTTCTATCTTAAGTTCTGAAATTCTATATTCTTGTGTACAGGTTCTAACTCAATCACATATGGTTTCTAAAAGGGTTTTTATTTGATAATCTAAGCCATCATAGAGAATCTGGCACTGACGCCATTTCTCCACACTGTGATGAGGGCACTAAGCTAGGAGATATTTGAATCGCTCAAAGTATCTCCAAAATGGTTCACTCGGTTCTTGCCTGAACTGCATGATATTCTTTCTAATGAGGGCAGTTTTGTGAATTGGGTAGAATTTCTTCAAGAAGGTCTTATGAAATCATCCCATGTCGTGATAGAATCTACCGCCAAACTGTATAACCATTTCTTCGCTAGGTTCTTTGGGGAAAGGGAATGAAACGTAACCTAATGGCATCGTCTCCTAGCTGGGGTATACGCATCATGAGGCACACTTCTTCAAATTCCCTAACAAAGAAGTATGCTCCCTCCAATTCGAGACCATGAAACTTTAGAAGAATGTTGATGAATTGAGGCTTTAATTCAAAGTTGTTTCCATTTGCCTCAGGCAGTTTTATACAAGAAGGTAATAAAGTTCTGATCGGGTAAAACCTATCCTGAAGTGACGCCATCACAGGTTCTAGATGCAATGGTAAAGAAGTGTTTCTTGTTAATCTGAAAGATATAGGATCTCTTACCCACTCTTGCATGTAGCACACCACAAACACGTAAAAACAACAAACAAATGAAAAGAATAAAATAAACAAACAAAAGAAAGAAAAACAACCACAAAGCCTAAGTCTAAGGTACCTGGACCTAGACAACTCCTAACTGGTCGATTCTCTGGGAAAGATTGTTGCTGGAACTCAACTACAGGCTAATCGGTCGGGAAAGGGCAAAACTCGTGGGAGGTATCCGGGCGTGAGCCACGGGCCTTAATTATGCCAAATCAAGAAGCTTTCGAGGCTTTGCCTCTCAATCCACTTTCCTTAGACACCGATTTTGCAGGAGTATAGTTCTTGCAATTTTCAACCTCGGTTAATCTTTTAGTGAGTCCGAGATGTCCCTAGAGCCAACGTCTATCAATTTTTAGTTAAGGCTTGGGATAGTGTGAGTGCACTTGGAGATGATTTTTGGGCAAAGGAAGGATGATAAATTCTCACCTTATCTTGTTATTTGGAATTTTGCCCTTAATGTCAATGTTCAAGTGTACAGTTTATCACAACAAGGTAACACTCAAAATGATAAATCACTCCAAAATGTTTGTCCTATTCTATATGAATGCACACATACCTGTTCTCCAGCACTCTTCAACAGAAATTAAATGAATTGAAATAGACACATGCCCTAAATGTAAAAGTCTAATCCAAATTTCAATTAAGCAACAAGTGGATTTCTGTTGAGTTTATTACACATGGATAAGGTGAAGCATTCAAGGGAATTAAAAAAAATTTAGAAAGCAATTTTAGCGGCTTTCGGTAACCCTGCAAACGAGTTTGTTAGTACTTCAATTGAAAAAACTCGCTTTTCCACGAATTTTTCCGAGGGCAAAAGAGTCCTCGTGCAACGTCCTTAGTCACCACTTTCGCTTCCCGTGATAATAAGCCCCTTGGTACTTCTCCTACACAGAAGAACAAAGAAAAATCTTTTATATTGAACAATAAAGCCGTTTCCTTCCCGGCAACGGCGCCAAAATTGATCGACAAAAAGCATGCACAAGAATAAATAAAGAGAGTATGGGTCGATGTTGATGCTTTTGCGATCTTCTGTAGTAGCGAAGTGGCTTTACGAGTCATATCCACAAGGAGGGAGAGCGATGGAAGCTTGATGCGGCTTCTTTGTTCGAGAAAAGAGAAAGTTCTTTGTTTTAAATAAAGAATTGAAAAATAAAACAAGTAAGTTTCAAGAATTGTTTGAAAATGATTTGATGGTTTGTAAAGTTGGATTTTTCTTAATGGTAAAAGCGGAAGGCCAACTTTCTACTAAGTGCTCCCACTAATCCCTAACTTCTTAAAGATGTAGCCTCATGATGGATCATAGGCAAGCTGAACCCTTTATGCATAGGTATTATTCACGGGAAAATCGAGTGAAAGTTCTTCCTATAACTTAGCTTAACGCGGAAAAAACTTAGACATTCTCTTATCAAAGATCCAATAGAAGGCGAGAATAAGGGAAGACACAAGTATACTAATGGTATCGGCAAAGTTAAGAGGAAAATCTCTAACTTACAACAACAAGTAACGCACATAACCATAGATCATCAAAAACCCATTAAGCATGAAATATAAGATAGTAAATATTTGTAGGTAAGTTAGAGTTAGAACCCTCGTCTTAAGATGTCATAGCTCTCATTTGCACAAGCCTTGTTTGACACTATTGACTTATTTGGGTTATTAATCAAGTTGTTAGAGATTAGTGGGTTAGTAGTTAGTTAGCCACGCAATAGGAAAGTTAGTTAGACATGCTTAAGAAAAGAAACAACAAAGAGAAGAGGTAAAGAGAAGGAGTTACACTAAAACAAGAATGTAGAATCAAATGAAAAACACAAGTAAATGGAAAGAAGAAAGAGTAGTTACTTGTATTAGCTTGTCACCTTCAAATACAACTTGTACACGCTCTCTCTCTTTCACTCTAATGGCTAAAACTAAAACTAGAAGAAGAAGAAAATTAAAAAACTATAACCCTAAAATAAGATTACAACAACTTGCTAAAGCTCTAGATATCTCCAAACTGAAGACCCCTGGGGGTATTTATAGGCATCAGGGGAAAGGGGGCCAGGGGCAACCTCTGGCCCAAAGCCCGGGCGTGAGCGCCCGTACGGCCGCGAAAACGCAGCCCAGGCCGCGTTTCCGCGGCAATGCCAGGGCGACGTGCTCCAGGCTTCCTGCTGGGTGTCGTGCTGTCTGTCTCCTGTCAGGTGGATCTCATGCTTTCTGGATTTGATGCCCTGGCCTGACAAAATATCCTCCCTAAAATCAATGGCTACTTGGTAGGGTCTTCTTCTTCATTTGCACACCATGGACCTAGGATCAAGCAAGCAAAACTTTATTAGTAGAATTTTACATCAAATAACTATGCAGATGTGATAAAATTATACAAAATTAGAGACTAATCAGCCACATTAATCTAATAGCCTCTACTTGGCCTTATTTTTGCAAGAGCCATTGATGGCTCATAGTGATGGATTCTAATAATCTAACATATAACTCTCTAACAAGCTAATATTAATTTACTCCTTAATTGCTTTAGTTAGTTTTAATGGTTTATGTGTAATTTGCACTTGTTTGTTGAGTTTCGATGTGATGAGTGATCTTATGGGTCATGCATTGTAAAGCTTTTGAACCAAGGAGTAGCGATGACTAAGGATACATGTGTGACAACTACCACTAAGAGGTTAGCATGATTAGTGGAGTTATTAGTGTAGGCTGTCCAAAAGTTACTGGAGAACAAGCCATTGAAAAGCAAAGTTTCAAGCTCTAGACGCGAGGGACTATCACCCGCGTCTCAGCATCAAGGCGCGTTGGCTCGACACCCACGTCTCAGCATCAAGGCGCGTTGGCTCGACACCCGCTCTCAGCATCAAGGCGCGTTGGCTCGACCCCCGCGTCTCAGCATCAAGGCGCGTTGGCTCGACACCGCGTCTTAGCATCAAGGCGCGTTGGCTCGACCCCCGCGTCTCAGCATCAAGGCGCGTTGGCTCGACACCGCGTCTCAGCATCAAGGCGCGTTGCCTCGACACCCGCGTCTCAGCATCAAGGCGCGTCGGCCTGACACCCGCGTCTCAGCATCAAGACGCAAAGGTCTAAAACCCGCGTCTCAGTTATAACCGCCCTGGTTAAGGGACCAATCACTGCATACACGTAAGGGAAATCAGCCCCCATCGTGGCGTGTCTTTAGCAGGCACGTGGGTTAGTTACCGCCCATGTAGCGGAGAAGTGGCCCCTCATTGTGGAGCGTTTTCAGGGGGCACGTTCACCCCTGGGACCTCTATAAATAGCCTCGTTTGCTATAGGCGATAAAAGAGGAATCGGACGAAGAGAGACAGAGGGCGACACAGAGAGAAAAGAAGCAAATCAACTCTTCAGCAAGTTCGCTGCGTACGAGCTAGCTTTCGCCTACCTTCTCTTTTAGAGTTTTGGTAGACAGAGCTGTGTCACTCTTTCTACCGGCCGAAGAGGAGATCCCAGAAGGACGGTCATCTGGTCAACGGAGAACAAGATTCACTCTCCACCGCCACACGAAGAACCCAGCATTAAACAAAGGGGGAATTCAAGATTCAATATTCTCCCTCCCTTGTAACCGGAAGGAACAGTTTTTGTTGTAATCCTTTTCATTTGATTCAAGGAAAACTTTTACTGCAAATTCTTGTCTTCTCCTTTCCTGGGTCATACAAGAGATGGCAACTCCGCTGGGGACTACATTTGTCACTGATGAGCAAATCGTGGCGCAGGATGACGTCCTCTGTAACGGAAAGATGGTCGAATCGCTCATTGTCGAGTTCGACCAGGCGAAATATGAAGAGTTTCTCTCTTCTGGCTCCAAGAGCCCAAAGATCCTCGTCTGTCGCAGGGTCTCAGCGGGGAATGGCCCCGAAGCCCGACCTGAAGCTCTCTTGGGCGCCGCTGCTGCTGCCCACTGTGCCCAGCAAAGTTCACGCGTCAACGCCTCTCAGAAGGCCCGCGTGGTCCCAGGCACATCTGCCTTTGCAACCAACCGCGTTGCACTGAACACCCGCGTCAACGTCTCTCAGGAGACCCGCGTGGTTAAAGTCCCTGATGTTCAACATCAGGATGTTGTTGGTCTCTCTCCACCTCCTCGACGCAATCGAAACGCTGAACGTCGACAGAGGAGACGTGCGCGTCAATTGCAAGTTGGAACCGTTAGTTGTCCAACTGAGGCTGGACGCGACGTACAATCTCGCGCCTTGCCCGCACCACGTCCAGTACGTGAAATCCGCGTTTGGCGTCCCAAACGCGAGATTCCTTCAATTGGGTCCTCTGAGGACCAACTCATCAAACGCCAAGGTGAGACCTCTGCGCCTCGTCAAGCGCAAGAGGCACGAGACCATAGGCGTGGGGCCCAGCAGCCCATTCTCTCTCAAGTGTCTCTGCCCAGACGCACCAGGCAGCAACGTGAGACTCGCATTTTGTCCCAGCAGAGACGCCAGACGCGCGTTACACAGCCGCGTCGCGAGAACCGCGTCCCTGAAGCCTGCGTCCAGGCTGTGCAGCACATGGATGCCTTCCGTCTCCGACGTTGCGAGGCTAGTCTTTTCAATCCCCCTCCCATGGATTTGAGGGATTACTTGACAAAGAAAAGAAGTGCCAATCAGGTCACTTCGTCATGCTGCTGCCAACGGCTTATCTCCATACTCTCTGGATGCCATTGTGAGTCAGGCATGAACCAGCAGTCTTTGATCAGACAGCTGACCCTGATTCCCCCGTCAGCTAAAAGAAGACGCTCCCACAGAAGGAGAACCTTTTCTGACGTTGAGTACCCGGAGCTCACTGCGAATATGACAAGCAGGAGCAAGGGAAAACAACTTGCAGTCAGCTCAGATGAGTCCGAGTCTGACTCTGAACCGGAAGGGGTGTATCGACACACTCGCACCCGGACGGGGGCCATTCCCCCAATTGACTATAACGCCTTAGCCCGCGGCGTTGAAGTGAACGATTCTCACTCCGCCGTAGCGGAATCTAGGGCTTCGAACTCTTCCGTCGAGAAGCAGACCTCCGCTTACATGACAGGCACTCCTGAGGAGACGGCTAGACGTTTAGAACAGATCCAGAAGGCCCAAATGGATATGATTCTTGCTCAGCAGGAATCTATCAACTCCCTCAAGCAGGCAATTGCACAGCTGCTCGAAGACAGGAGGAAATCTCCTCCTAAAAAGTCAAAGGGCAAAAGGAGAGAGGGAGAAAGCTCATCTTTCGAACCTTCTGAGGGGACGCGGCAATCTGCTGCGGATTCGCCCAAATCCTCGTCGCAAGTGAAAAACGACCAAGACCAGGGAAAGGCTCATGCTAAGAGAATGAGCCAACTGGAGCGACGCCTCGAGGCCCTTGCCAATCGCAAAGACCTCCAAGAAGTAGGAGTGGTCCGGCCCTATCCGGCTGAGTGGGACTTAGTTCCATACCCTCCCAAGTTCAAAGCTCCTCCGACCCTCCAAGCATTCGACGGAAAGGGGTCACCCAACCAGCACATCTACTACTTCAAATCCCAAACCGGGAATGTAGTAGACAACGATGCTATCCTGGCGCGTCTGTTCATCGCACCCTGAAAGGGTTGGCCTTTGAATGGTTCATGAAGCTCCCAGAAGGTTCTATCAAGAACTGGGGCGATCTGGAGAAGCTGTTCTTAACACGCTTCTTCGAAGATGACTCCGAAGTCACGATGCCCACCCTTTTGGCTACCAAACAGCGGAAAGGGGAATCCGTCAAATCTTTCGTGGAAAGATTTCGAAACATGGCGCTCCGGTGTCCAAGCGGTATGACCCAGGCCACCCTAGTGGAAACATGCCGCCACAATCTCCAAACCTCACTCCTTGCTCAAATAGGAGTTGCTGAAAGCCGCACCTGGAAGCAATTAGTCCAACAGGTGAACAGGCTGAGGAGATTGTCGCCCGCGTCAGAGCGGAGGAAGGTAAGCCTAGGCCGGAAAGGTCGAAAGGGCGTGCGCCAGACACATCCCTCCAAACAAAGCGGAAGGATAATTTGGCAACGGAGACCAAATCTCCCGCCAAACCTCAATCAGGCAGGGCGAGTGGCTCTTCAAGTCAGCCTCGCGCCAACAAGCAATATTCCTTCAAGGAGGAACATGTCGATTCACTCTTCAAACTACTTAACAAGAGCAATCGACTGAAGCTCCCTGAAGCTAGGCGCCCAGAGGAAGTCGGCAAGACCGACAATCCCAAACTGTCTATACCACAGAATGTTGGGACACCCTACCAAAAGCTGCTACGTCTTCAAGGACGTTCTTCAAGCTCTGATTGACGCGGAGGTGTTAAAGCTCCGACCAGAGCAGAAAGGTGACGGCTAATGTGACGTCAGCTCTCCAGTTCGGAAGACAACCCCCAACGCCTGCGGGGGTGGTCCCTATTCCAAGAGGAGAGCTAAGAGTGGTCAACACAGACCCTCACCAGCAGCAAGAGAAAGGCTTGGTACCCGTCCCTACATCTCAAGGGGAAATCATGTGGGTCCACTGATTGGTATCCAATATTGCATATTTTACATCATAATTCCCATGCATATTACAAATAAATATGTGATTTTTACTCCTCTTCTCTACATATTTGCAGGTACACACTTAAAGGAGAGATATCCAAATAATCACTTAATTAACCATAATTAAGTGATTAATCAAGATTAAAGATAAAGCCAAATTCAATCCCAGATCTAGAGAAATTCGCGCAACAAACGAAGATTCCAGATATACCACGTGGCTAACAACTTCGTAACAAACTCACAACAGAAAGTTGTTGGCCAACGGCCACAGAACTGCCGAGATTTGCCGCGCTTCCGCCGCAAAATCTGGGCCGTTGGGCGCCAGATTTTGGCAGCTGTCTCGTCTTCTGGAGCCTTCTCTCTGAATGCTATAAATATCTGCACTTGACCTGCGTACAAGGACTGAATGGAGAAGAGAGGAGATTAGTTTAGTATTGTAATTTTCATGTATTTTTCTCTTTAGGTTTTGTTCTTTAGATCCCTCTTCTTCTTCCCTAGAATTCAATGTAAAAGAGAGTGATTGTGAGGGAGAGAGCTTGTGTAATCAAGAGTGACACTTGAAGCAACAAGGATTGATCCATCCTCCTTCCTCTACTTGAAGCTTGGTTCTAGTTTTCTTGCATTCTTTAATTGCTTTCTTATGTGCTTTCTTTAATTCTTGCAATTTAATTCAAGCTTTGTTTTACTTCATGCTTTCTTGTATTTCTCTTATGGCTTGTTGTAGCTAATTCTTCTCCATGTACTAGTTTACCACTAGTCTTGTCACTTCACTAACTCATGGGTGATTGCCTTTGTTCATCTTGCAAGTTGTATGATCTTCTCTTCTCCGATGGTTAAACCACCGTCTACCAAGTGAGAAAGTAATTAGGTCAACACGTGAGACGAATCCAAGCCGATGGAGTGACAACATTAGGCACGCATTCGCTATCAAGGAGTCTAGTAAGTCTTGGCAAGCTAGCAAGGTAAGCTAGTCATGGATTGCTTCTTCTTTAAGTTTCCTTTCCTTTTCTTGTGAATACCACATCCACTTATTGATTTCTTTTCCAACGATTTCCACCATGAACATAGCCATCCTTTCTTTTAGTTTCTTTTGCATTTGATTCACTAAGTTTATAAGCAAGAGAAGATACTCGTTTGTTCACTTCACTACCACACGTAAAGCTTCCATCGCGAGCTCTCCCTGAGAATCGACTCGTATAGCCCTATGCTATAGCGGAGATAAGAAAGGGTACATCAAAACATTCTTATACACATAATAAGTCACCTTTTCTAGTCTAATCAAAATGGCGCCGTTGCCGGGGAGAGCGACGTTCTTTTTGGTTTAAAGTGAAGTACTAACGATTCTTCTTCTCTGTTTGCAGGTTACGGTAAAGAACAGGAAATATTCATTGCAGTCACATATAAGTGGACCTGGGCCTCTGCTCTTGAAAGCAGAGACCAGGATCCCTCCAAAGTGCCGCGTTCCCGCGGCAAAAGCCGCGCGGCAGCGGCACAGAGGAGTTCACTTCTGACAAATTTTCTGCAGGGCTTCAGATCTGCAAATACATCTGCTGCTATACTTGAAATCCTGTATTTTTTCACCATATACCTGCTTAATTAAAAAACAGTAAAAAGTTGGTTGAATTGTTAAAAATTGTTTAGACACTTGCATTTTAGGCACGTGTCTCTTCAATTCTTTACTTTTACTGTTGAAGAGTGCTGGAGGCAAGGTACGTGTTTGCATTGCATTTAGACTAGGACAAACTCCTTGCTTGATTTTCATGCTTTGAGTGTATCCTAGCTATATTTCTTGTACACTTGCACAATTCAATTTAGGGCATACCCGTAAATAAGATAAGGTGGGGAGGTCATTACCCTTTCCTTAGCCGAAAATCATTTTCCCAAGCACTCACTAACCCAAGCCTAATTTAATAAAAAATAGACGTTGGCCCTAGGGACATCTCGGACTCATTTAGGAGATTATCCTAAGGGGAAAAGTGTTGGAATTTAACTCTTGCAAAATCAGTGTCTAGGAAAGGGGTTGAGGGCCGAAAGCCCGAAGGTTGCTGGTTACTTAATTAAGGAACGTCTTCGGACGGAAACCTCCCACCAACCTTACCCTTCCCTGGCTGATTAGCTTGTGGTTAGAGTCTACACTAAACCTCCCGTGGACAGTCTATTTGTTAGGAGTCGTCTAGGTCTAAGTCTACCCTAACTTAGGTTAGAAATTTTTTCTTTTGTTTGTTTGTTTGTTTGTTTGTTTGTTTTTGTTTGTGATTGTGTGATATGGCTTACAATTACAATTCTTTCCATCCATATGTCACACACACTCCTTATTCGGATAATTCCAACCCGGTGTTTTACAATATGCACCAACCACATACACCGGGTTGGCCTTATCCGAATCATTATGACCCATATACCCCATCTAATGATTATAATGTCCAAAATAATTTCAACTCTTCACCGAGTAATTGGGGATTCATGTACCCCGAGTCAAATTCTCAATTCCTTGTCCACCATATTCACCTTGTCCACAATATTCATTTCCAGAGTCCGCTTCATACACTCCTTTTTCTGAACCTCCATTTGAAGAAAAATCTGACTTACTGAGGAGTTTAGAAGCTAATTTACAAAGAGCTGAGCAAACACTTCCAGAACCATTTCCCTCTCCAATTCCACAGTATTTTTAAGAGTCTTACTCAGTTCCACCCTTTCATAGTGAACACCATTTATGAGTAATGATTTCTTATGTGAGTCCACTTTTCCATTACCACATATGTTTGACTCACAATTTCACCATCACTTCCAAGACAACACTTCATCTTTTCATCAAAATAATGAATCATCACTTGTGAAAAGTTGCTTGAAGACATGACCCATGCTCGAAATGCTAGAGATCGTGAAATAGATTTGATGATCCAAACTCTTCGTCATCATCCTATTTCTAAGGTCACTAGCCACTCTGTTAAAACCAAAGAGTCATGTAGTCTTGGAAGTCTAGATTCAATTTCAGCACACTCACCTGAACTTGTCCAAACTTCAAATCCAATCAACGTTTTGGCAAGTTTTCCTTTTCTGAAATTGATTGGAACATGAATTTGATCCTAACTTCCACTTGATGATTCCAATCTACTTCCTGATTCAATCATGACTTCCATATCCTTACCTGATTTCAATCCATTTCCCAAGTCAGAATTGGATCCATTTCCTATCCATTGTGAAAATGAATCACCAATCTTTTATGATGATCACATAGAACTTGCCAATTCCATACTTCTGAAAATCCAATTGATAAATTGGCAAGTTCTCCACATTTAATTGAACTACATGAGGAATGTGATCTTGAACCCCAACTTTGTGATTCAATTCTTCTTCCTGATTCCATAATGACTCCGGTATCTTTACCTCACTTCAATCCTTTTCCGGAGCCGACATTGAATCCATCCCAATTCACAATGAAGTTGAATCACCCATCTTTAAGGATCATGTCGAACTTGCCCAATTCTACACTTCTGAAGATTCAATTGACATTTTGGCAAGTTCACAATTTTGTGGAATTGAACTCAATGAGAAATGTGACTTTGACCCTCAAGTTTGTGATTTAGTTCAAATACCTGAATCATTAATGACTCCTGTTTTGTTACCTAATTTGAGTAACATTTCAGAGTCAGTTTTGATTCCAACCTTCCTGAACTTGAATCACTAATCTTAGATAGTCACATTCCATCATGGGAAACTGAATGTGGACTTGAGCTTCATTTTCTTGACTTGGACCCAGTTCTTGAATCCATTCCGACTCTTGAACCTTTACTTGACTTCATTCACTTCCCTGAGTCGGTGTTCCTTTCCGAGTCCAAGTCAACCGTTCTATCATTCCATATTCCATTCTGGGACAAGGTAGTTGATAAATTTAACTCAAAATTATTTTAAAAATTTGGAAATTAGATGGGGGACTGTACATAATAATCTTAAATGCACACATCATTTTTGGGGTCATATTATTGAAATTTTTGGTGGGTTCCTCAAAACCCAAAGTAAAGATGATTGGGCCATGTTTCGTGGACCAATCCGACCACCACCGGAACCACCACCTTAAGGTAATTTGTTCCTTCCCTTTCTATTTGTTTCATGCATACATATATCATGATGCATTGAGGACAATGCATGAAATAAGTGGGGGAGGGTTTACTAACATAGAGTTTTTAGATTTTCTTTCTTTTACATTTCTTTTAAAAATAAAAAAAAAAATTTTAAAAATAAAAAATAAAAACTTTTTGAAATAAGAGATAAAGTTTTGATCTATTTTTAAGAAATTAAGATGTATCTTAGAGATTAAGAAAGCCTTAATTATGACATCTTAACCTAGTTGAAATAATAGATCTTGTTTGAAATTATAGGCTAAGTAAGAAAAATTGGTGAGGTATTCTTATCTTGAATTTTTGCCTTAGATAATATGCACTTCACACTTACACATTTCTTGGGATGGAAACAAAGACAAAAATGCCATATATATAAAATAAAAAAAAAAGAAAAAAATAAATATATAAATAAACATCACCTATTAAGCTGGGAAATTGTGCCTCAAGAAGCATAATTACTCACGCCTAACGGTGATCTCACTAATTAAGCTGGATAATTGTGCCTCAAGAAGCATGATTATTCACGCCTAACGGTGATCATATAAATAATCCCCCTTAGTTTTGTGGCCTTTTTTACTCGAGACCTTAAACCCGAGGGATGTTTTCTCATCTGGTGCCCTAAAACCATCTGGTTTGGGAGTCATCGGTTAAAGGCTCGTTACAAGGGTGAACTAGAAAGCCTAAGAAAACTAAGGGAAGAAAAAAGAAAAATAAAAAATAAATATATATAAATAAATGGCTTAATGGTTGGAGTTGAAATCCCAGAAATTTTCACAGAGCACGGTGTGCATATTATCTAGGTTTATGAAAGATAAGTTATTCAATCCAATTTTGAATTCTTACCTTAATTAAAACAAGATCTTGCATGGATACTAAGTTTAAGGAAGAATGATTATAGGTGGACTTATGACCTAGGATCACTATATTTTTTGCAAAAATAGTTCGTAAACATGTCTCTTATTCAAATGCGTTTTCAAAACACTAACATTTGTTTTCTTTCTTTAAGGATTTTGTGGTGTAATCCGCTGAAAACCTCAGGAGACAACACTCCTCCTCTAGGGTAACTTAGAGGTTTAACGGCTTGTTGCACATGCTCAGTGCAATCGCGTCACCTGCGAAGTGGTGTAATAAAACTGGTAGTATAGATTTTCTTTCTTTTTCTTTGTTTTTGCTCGGGACGAGCAAAAGAATAGTGTGGGGGTGTGATTGGTATCCAATATTGCATATTTTCATCATAATTCCCATGCATATTACAAAAAATATGTGATTTTTTACTCCTCTTCTCTACATATTTGCAGGTACACACTTAAAGGAGAGATATCCAATAATCACTTAATTAACCATAATTAAGTGATTAATCAAGATTAAGAATAGCCAAATTCAAATCCCAGATCTAGAGAAATCCGCGCACAAACGAAGATTCCAGATATACCACGTGGCTAACAACTTCGTAACAAACTCACAACAGAAAGTTGTTGGCCAACGGCCACAGAACTGCCGAGATTTGTCGCGCTTTGTTCGCCGCAAAATCTGGGCCGTTGGGCGCCAGATTTTGGCAGCTGTCTCGTCTTCTGGAGCCTTCTCTCTGAATGCTATAAATATCTGCACTTGACCTGCGTACAAGGACTGAATGGAGAAGAGAGGAGATTAGTTTAGTATTGTAATTTTCATGTATTTTTCTCTTTAGGTTTTGTTCTTTAGATCCCTCTTCTTCTTCCCTAGAATTCAATGTAAAGAGTGATTGTGAGGGAGAGAGCTTGTGTAATCAAGAGTGACACTTGAAGCAACAAGGTTGATCCATCCTCCTTCCTCTACTTGAGCTTGGTTCTAGTTTTCTTGCATTCTTTAATTGCTTTCTTATGTGCTTTTCTTTAATTCTTGCAATTTAATTCAAGCTTTGTTTTACTTCATGCTTTCTTGTATTTCTCTTATGGCTTGTTGTAGCTAATTCTTCTCCATGTACTAGTTTACCACTAGTCTTGTCACTTCACTAACTCATGGTGATTGCCTTTGTTCATCTTGCAGTTTGTATGATCTTCTCTTCTCCGATGGTTAAACCACCGTCTAAAGTGAGAAAGTAATTAGGTCAACACGTGAGACGAATCCAAGCCGATGGAGTGACAACATTAGGCACGCATTCGCTATCAAGGAGTCTAGTAAGTCTTGGCAAGCTAGCAAGGTAAGCTAGTCATGGATTGCTTCTTCTTTAAGTTTCCTTTCCTTTTCTTGTGAATACCACATCCACTTATTGATTTCTTTTCCAACGATTTCCACCATGAACATAGCCATCCTTTCTTTAGTTTCTTTTGCATTTGATTCACTAAGTTTATAAGCAAGAGAAGAATACTCGTTTGTTCACTTCACTACCACACGTAAGCTTCCATCGCGAGCTCTCCCTGAGAATCGACTCGGTATAGCCCTATGCTATAGCGGAGACAAGAAAGGGTACATCAATAACATTATTACACATAATAAGTACACCTTTCTAGTCTAATCATCCACCCTGACCTTGTCGATGCACGGCAATGGACTACTGTGACCAACAGGAAATCCAAAGGCAAGGCAAAAGCCTCATCTTGCAACGTGGTATGCGCCTCTTCCCGAGAAGCGGAGACTGATATCCCTTCACTGACCGACTCAGAGGAGGAAACGATAGTCTTGGCCGCAGAGCCCAACCCACCAATGGCGGGAACCCGTTCAGGACAGCCGTACTTGAAACAGTACGTGAGACGGCAGTAGCCCCTCCACAACCAACTGCGGAGCCAGTCAGGCCCTCCACAAAGCCACCTGTGGAGAAGCAGAGGAACTCGATTTTCTCGAGCCCTTCAAAAGGGCATCGCGGAAGGATCTACGGCACCTTACCGCTTTGATGTCCTGGCTCAGTTGGCCAACATTCCGGCACGCATTACTTTTATGAACTTCTTAGACTATCGAAGTCTACCAGGGAAGCTCTGCAAGAAGCTCTGGCAAATGCTGAGGTCTTTATGACTCAGGTGCCGAAGGAGGAAGATGTAGAGGATTGCCTCCGCACCTCCCAGACTGCCCCCTGCATCACCTTCACGGCAGATGATATGCAGGTTAAGGGGAAGCATGATCGACCCCTGTACTTCACAGGGTATATTGGATCGTCAGAGGTGAACCGCATCCAGGTAGATCCAGTGTCCGCGTTGAGCATCATGCCTCGCCGTGTCATGCACATCTCGCATTCCTACCCATCGTTTGAGCCCTACCCAGACGACTATCTATGGGTTCAATGCCAACCAGACCCGTCCGATGGGGAAGATCAAGCTCAGATGTCAGATTGGAAGCCTCAAGTCGGAAGTGACATGCTACATCATCGACGTCGACACTTCCTACAATCTATTGCTGGGACGACTGTGGATTCACCGCAACTCCATCGTTCCTTCCACTCTCCACCAAGTCATGAAATACATTGACGGGAGTGGAAATGTGCAGACGTTGATCGAGTCGTCTTTCGAGACATACCAAGACAATGGTAATGCGCAAGAATCTATATTCATGGTTCCAGCCAGACGAAAGGCCAAAAAAACCATCTTTTTGGGAAAATCTCGTCTGAGCCAATACCCCGCGAAGATTCGGAAAGTGAGGAGGAATCCCTCAGCTCAGTCATTATGAACCAAAGCGCTCAAAATGATGAAGTGCATGGGGTACAGATCTAACCAACAGACCCGGGTTGAACTTCGGCAAAGGAAGGAGAACGTTACTACTTCGATCCTTCGTGCCGAAAGGAAGGCCCCCGATTATTATCATCGGACGCGCCGGGGGGGGCTACGTATCAACTCCGGTGCCATCAGCCTCTGATCCTCAAGAATCGTCGAGCAACGATTACTCTCAGAGACACATCATCTTGGAGTCAGATGTCAGTGTCGGCAACATCTTCAGAGAACTTTCAGTGAACATGGTTTCAACAAGCCACCTGGA
This sequence comes from Agave tequilana, assembly GCA_038442645.1. Taxonomy (NCBI): domain Eukaryota; kingdom Viridiplantae; phylum Streptophyta; class Magnoliopsida; order Asparagales; family Asparagaceae; genus Agave; species Agave tequilana. The sequence continues at coordinate 2,864 of JAVJIF010024836.1, read as the reverse complement.
AGACGGAGATGAAGGATGATCCAATCTGATACAGATCCTTGGATCAACATTTAAATGCTCTTTGGGATATCCGCTTTGAACAGCGCGAGCCACCCACAGAAGACAAGGTTGTTCAGATCAACCTAGGAGATGAGGCTAACCTAAGCCCATCTTCATAAGTGACGGCCTGTCACCTTCGGAGAAGAAGGGTCTGATATCTCTTGTACAAGAGTATATAGACGTCTTCGCCTGGAATTATGAGGACATGCCAGGACTTGATCCTCAAGTGGCCATGCACCGCCTCAACATCAATCCGGACGTAAAGCCTGTCAAACAACAGCAGCGACGGTTTCGTCCAGAGATAATGGAGGCAATTCAATTGGAAGTCAGAAAACTTATTGATTCTGGCTTCATCAGGGAAGAACAACATCCCGACTGGGTAGCCACATCGTCCCCGTCTCCAAGAAGAACGTGAAGATCCGGATTTGCATCGACTTCCGCGACCTAAACGAGGCCTGCCCCAAGGACGAATCCCCATTGCCAATCACAGATGTCATGATTGACAATACTTGTGGATTCGAACGAATGTCCTTCATGGACGATTCTCAGGATACAATCAAATCAAAATGTATCCTGATGACGAAAAGCATACCTCCTTCAGAACACCTCTAGGGGTATATTGCTACACCGTCATGCCCTTCGGACTGAAAAATGCAGGGGCAACATACCAAGGGCCATGAACGCCATTTTCCATCAGCAGATACGCAAAACGGTGGAATGTTATGTGATTACATCGCGGTAAAAGCCGCACTAAAGGTGATCACATAGCGGACCTGAAGGTGGTCTTCGACATCATGCGGGCTCATCAATTGAAGATGAATCCCACAAAGTCCTTCCTGGGGTGGCCAGTGGTAAATTTCTGGGATTCGTTGTAACCTCCACCGGATTCATCTGGATCCGGAAAAGATCCGCGCTATCCAGGAGATGCAACCCCCGAGAAGCCTCAAGGAACTCAGGGGATTGCAAGGACGATTGGCGTACATCCGTAGGTTCATCTCAAACCTCTCCGGAAGATGCCAGCCCTTCGCCAAATTGATGAAAAAGGTTGTCTCATTCATTTGGATGACGCTTGCCACAAGCGTTCGAGAAATCAAACAATACCTCACCCAACCACCAGTCCTTGCAGCTTCAGTATCCGGAAAGCCGTTTCTGGTGTACGTTCGGGCAATGGATCATTCTTTGGGAGCTCTACTAGCTCGAATGACGATCAGGACGTGAGCAAGCAATCTACTATCTGAGTAGAACAATGATCGGAGCCGAACATCGGTATAACCCGATCGAGAAGGAATGTTTGGCACTGGTGTTTCGCTATCCAGAAATGCGACACTATCTGGTAGGCCAAACTATAAATGTCATATCAAAAGTCAACCTCCTGAGGTTACTTATGACTAAACCTTCATCACTAAATGGCCGACTGCAAATGGGCCATATTGCTCTCCCAATATGAGATGCGCTTTTACCACAAAAGGCCATTAGGGACAAGCAGTTGCGGATTTCCTAGCTGAACACCCAGATCCGAGGGCAGCCAAATCTCTACGAGATCTCCCAGATGAGTTGCTGAAGTCTGCCTAACTCAGACATCGTTCGAAAGTCAAGTATGGCGACTTTTCTTCGACGGTGAATCAAGAACAAGCCCGAAGGACACATAGTAGCAGGGGTAGGAGTAGTACTCGTTTCCCCACAGAACTATGTGATTCCCCGAGCTGTCTCATTAACTGAGCCTTGTTCCAACATGTGGCGGAGTACAACGCTCTTTTTGATTGGGATGCAATTCGCCGATGAGATTGGCGTTAAAATCTCGAGGCATACGGCGACTCCAAGCTTATTGTCAGCCAAGTTCGCGGGGAGTACGAAGTCAGACATGAAGACTTAGTACCCTATTACAACGCGACTATCCGCATGGCCGAGGGGTTTACAAGCTTCTACATCGACCATTTACCGCGCAGGCAAAATGCGCACGCAGATGCACTCGCATCCCTGGCTGCCTCCTTAGCTCTTCCAGCTGGAGCAATGGAAAAGATATTCGTCTACAAGCCACGACCTGTACCTGCCCGAGAAATGCTCTCGAGGATTATCAGGAGTCAACGGGAGGTCGTCACCGCAAAGAAGCACTTGAAGCGTCAACCGGTCCAGAGCCTAGAGACTGGCGATTCCCCTACATTGATTTTCGTCTTATACGACATCCTTCCTGAAGACGCTAAGAAGCGGCTGCCATTCGAAGGAAAGCCCCTAAATTTTACTACAATGCGATTACACGAACATTGTATCGTCGATCGCATGACGGGATCTTACTCCGGTACCTCTCACCAAAAGAGGCACAAGAGGTATTGAGAGAAGCCCACGACGGTATGTGTGGCCCATCAACCTGCCCAAACTGGCACATCGACTCCAAAGATTGGGTTACTACTGGCCCAAGATGATTGCCGATGCCGTCACTTATGCCAAGAGATGTCACGCCTGCCAAGTGCATGGCGATTTCATCCATCAACACAGGCTACCTCCACTCTAAACCGCCTCTACCATGGCCATTTGAAATGTGGGGCATGGATGTGGTTGGCCCTATCAGCCCACCATCATCAAAACATCGGTTCATTTTGGCAATACCCGTTACTTCTCCAAATGGGCTGAGGCCATTCTTTGAAGGAAGTCAAGTCATCGAACGTGATTAAGTTCGTGAAACATCACGTTATTTACCGTTTCGTGTACCTCGATGATTGTCCATTACACTGGACCCCAGTTCATTAGCCAGACTTTCTAGAGATTCTGTGCCAAGTTCAGAATCCAGAGTGTGTCCTCAACGGCATACTATCCTGCCGCTAATGACC